>OY992537.1:125083346-125250032 GCA_963921195.1 Pegoplata infirma
ACAATTATTTTTATACCCACCACTTAGTGATAGAGGGTATATATAAGTTTGTCATTCCGTTTGTAACTCATCGAAATATCGGTCTGGGACCCCATAAAGTATATATATTCATGATGCCCGATCGATTTTAAGACATTCTAGCGATGTCCGTCTCTCCGTCTGTCTGTCTGTGGAAAATGCTGTCACGAACAAAATATTGCACAGAGATGACTGAAACTTAACATATTTATTGGAAGTTCTCCCGAGAAGTTTGGTATTGCATTTGAGCGATATCGGTTCAGCGCTTCAAAAGTTATGAATGAAAATGTAAGCATACCTCAAAAATTTCAGTACATTCAACACTAAATATACAAAATCCTTTAATTCGGCTTCTGGTTGACATATGTGAACATAATTAAACACCAAATGGTATTTAAACAAGTACGAATATATTTTTTGACCAAAAAAAAAAAATCGCGGATTTTTTTTTACCAAATTTTTTTTTTGCGGAAATTTTTTTTCAAAAAAATTTTTTTTTTCATGGAAAACAAAGATATGACTTGTAGCAACATTTCTTATGCAAATTTGGTTTAAAGCTTTTCAACTGAAGCCCTTAAATTTGTAGCAACATTTCTTATGCAAATTTGGTTTAAAGCTTTTCAACTTAAGCCCTTAAATTCGCGAATTTCTTAATTTTTTAAGGTTTTCGCGAAATTAACAGCCAAATTGGTCTTTGATAAAAAACTTGCTTTTAATGAATCAAAAATGTATCCCTAACAATACGAATAGTGGAAATCACGGAAAACCTTTTTTTTTACATGCCAGAATCACTTTACGAGATGATTTAAGGTTCCATCTTTTTGTATATAATGTGGGGACCTTAAAGAACTAACTGACCAAAAATTCGGCCAAAAAAGTTATCATTTGCAAAAGTTATCTTAACAAAAACTATTATTTCAGTGTTTGCGATACAATAATTATAGTTTTTGTTAAGATAATTTTTGCAAATGAAAACTTTTTTGGACAAATTTTGGGTCAGTTCATTGTTTAAGGTTCCCACATTATGTTCTAAAAGATGAAGCCTCAAATCATCTCCTAAAGTGCCATTTACATAAAAACGGTTTTTCGCGATTTTCATCATGATGGTCCATATAACACAGATGTTTTTTGTCCACAATTCGTAGTGTCATGGACGCCTTTATGATCCACAAAATGCAAGTTTTTTATCAGAGACCAATTTAGCGGTTAATTTCGCGAAAACTAAAAAAAAATGAAGAAATCCGCGAATTTAAGGGCTTAAGATGAAAAGCTTTAAACCAAATTTATATTAGAAATATTGCTACATGTTATATCTTTGTTTTCCATACCATACAATTTAAAAATCATTAGCTATGAAATTTTTTTTGTTAAAAAAGCAGCTGAAAATCAGCCAATATTTAATGACATTTTACAAGAAAACTGTACCATACATCGAAAAACGGAGTATGCCATTCTATTCAGCATGTCCGAAATATATTGAAATGATGGTCGTACCTCTTGTTTTCTAAAATAGTGGTTAGTTTTGTCACGCAGTGTTATGAATAAAACGAAATTGTTTTTTTTTTGGTTACGGAAAATATGCACTTTCTTGTTGCTGCATTTTCATTATTTATTTCGGCACAATGTTGCCTTGAGCTCGTCGATGATCTTAGGATTGTTTCGAACATTTTGCTTTTCAAATAAACCCAAAAAAAATACGTTGGGAGGTCTCAAACCTGCAAATGAATGTCAGTTATTGTCGCCTCTTTTTTGATATCGCACCTCTTAGAAATTTTAATTGGCCACTAGATTTAGAGATTTGACCATTCCATATTTTTGTGCGGTTATATGAAAAGAAAAATCTGCGCCAATAATCCTCAAACCTTTGAAGAGATCAACATAAAAAATTCGAGATGCTCGAAAAAGTAATGGAAATGCTTAAAAAAGGCACATTTTTCTGTGGTCAATAGAGAGAGACGTCTAATTAATTAATGTTATATGCACAGAAAAAAATAAAAAAAAAATATTTGAGTAAATTTTTAATACTATTGAGTAAAAAGTTACTCAATTTTGCACCAGTAAACGATTTAATAGTATTGAGTAAATTTTTAATAAAAATTTATTAAATGTTTAAAAAAAAATTTGAGTAAAAAAAAAAACTTGTATTTTCAAACATTACCAAACATATTTATGTCTCAAAAACATAGGAAAATTTTATAAAGACGATTACGAACTTTCATATACATACACAAAAAACTATAAACTAAATGAGAATTCAAAAAACTATGAGAGTTAAAAAAAAAATTAAAAAAACTATTAAATTTTTATTAAATTATTTACTTAAATTGTTTTTAAAATTTTTAAGTAAATTTTTAATTGCGTCAATTAAAAAATTACTCAATTTTTATTTTTAAATTTAAATTTAAACAAGTGATTACTCAAATTTTTTTGCTCCATATTTTTTTCTGTGTGTATTTGAAAGGAGGCTAAAATAAAAATATGTATCTCACTTTAGACTGGCATTTTTCTGTATATCAAATATTTTTCTTCTCCGATTTTTAAAGTCCGGGCATTTTTTTATTCTACTAGGTCTAAACCTTATGTGGTACCAATTTGAGGCCAATCGGATTAAATTAACCCGTGGCAACCGGCGGTCAAAGTTTTGGATTTTTGAAAAATTAAAAAAAAAATATAAATATATGTATCTTTCGACAGATGATATTTGTTAATTTTGATTTGCTGAGCACGAATATCAAAAAAAAATAAAATCGGTCGAAAGTCTAAAAATTTCATTCCGCTGACCCTTTTCTAGAGCTAGAGACAATCTTTCATTTAAAACTAATTTAAGCCAAATTCAATCATTTTAAGCCGAGGCGCCCTTCGATCAAAGTTTTGGACTTTTGGAAATTTATTCCACTAAAATTTTGGATTTTTGAAAATGAAAAAGTAAAAAAAACATATTTCTTGCGATATATTATTTTTATTAATTTTATCATGCTGAATACGAATATCAACAAATTTTTAAAATCGGTCGAACGGTTTTCGAGATATCGCCATTTAAAATTTGTCAAAAAATTGCAAAATTGGCGGTTTTTTCCTACGTTTAAGAATTTTTTTTAAAAAAACTCTAAAAATTTCTTTATTTTAACCCTTTCATAGAGCTTGATACAATCTTTCAGTTGAGCTTAATTTGAGCCAAATTCGATCATTTTAACCCGTGGCACCCTTCGATGAAAGTTTAGGGTTTTTGGTAAAAAGTTTCTAAAAAGCCAAAACTTGGATCGACGTGCGCCACGGCTTAAAATGATCGGATTTGGCTCAAATTAGTTTTAAATGAAAGATTGTCTCAAGCTCTACAAAAGGGTCGGCGGAATGAAATATTGAGACTTTTTTAAAAAAATTTCTTGAACGTAGGAAAAAACCGCCATTTTTTACAAATTTTAAATGGCGATATCTCGAAAACCGATCGGGCGATTTAAATTTTTTTTTGATATTGTGTCGAAAGATAAATATTTTTTAAATTTTATTTTTAAAATTTTTTCAAAAATCCAAAACTTTACCGCCTTTTTGATTAAGAAAAAGAAATGTTGGTGAAAAAAAAATTTATGAACAAACAAATTTTGATGAAAAAAATTCATGAAAAAAAAATTTTGATTAAAAAAAATATGAAAAAAAGTTTTTGGTAAAAAAAAAAAATTGACAAAAAAAAGTTATTGATAAAAAAAAATTTGATGAAAAAACTAAAATTCGACGAAAAAAAAATTTATGAAAAAAAAAAATTTTTAATAAAAAAAAAATTGATAAAAAATGATAAAAAAATTTGATAAAAAAAAAAATTTGTGAAAAAAAAAAAATTTAATAAAAAAAAAAAAAATTAATGGAAAAAAAATTATGAAAAAAAATTTTTTTGTTGAAAAATAATTATGTTACAAATCGAAGTTGAAAACTTCGATTTAGAAGTTTGTATTCAGAATATTTAGAATTCATGAAATACTTGCCGTAGAAAAATTTTCAGATTCTAAGGGGCTTGTCACAGACTCAATTCCGTTCGGAAGTGAAATAAGTGGTTTACTAAATAAAATGCAAAGCAAATATATTTTTTTCGGAATGAAACCACTTTTATGCAATTCAATTCCACTTTGATTTTTGAAAGTGATTTCATTCCGATAAAAATATACGTTTTGCGTTTCACGAGTAAAACACTTTTTTTAAATCCGAACGGAATTGAGTCTGTGACATGACCCTAAGACTTAGAATATTTTTCCACTGAAAAATTCAAATATTTAGAAAACATCGTCATATTGAAAAAAATTCCCAAATATTTTTTTTTTTATATTGAAAAAATATCAGAAACCTAAACCGATTTCAATGAAAAATATTCGGATTATTGTGAGACATTAAAAAAAAATTTTTTTGATTCCGAAACGTTCTTCCTACACCAAAATTATCAGATTCTAAAAAAAAAATGTCTAATGCTGTTTAACATTTTTTAAGACAATTTCCTAGATTCTGACACATTTTCTATAGAAAAGTATAGCCTTCTGATATATTTTTCCCTAGAAAAAGTCTCAGATTCTGAAATATTTACTGAGAATTTTTTCATACAGAAATACCCTAGCATCTGAGAAATTTTTCGTATAAAAAATAAAAGTAGATTCAGACATATTTTTCTTATAAAAAAAGTCTCAGAATTTGAAATATTTACTGAGAAGTTTTTTATATAGAAATAGACCCAGGATTTTTTTCATACAAAAGAGTAAAATAGTATATTCTGAGACATTTTTCCCATAGCGAAAGTAACAGATTCTGAGACATTTTTCCTTTTAAAAAAGTCTCAGATCCAGAATCATTTTTCCTGTAGAAAAAGTTTCGGATTCTGACACATTTTTTCTATAGAAAAAGTCTCAGATTCTGAGACATTTTACCTATTGAAAAATTCTTAGATTCTGAGACATTTTTCCTATAGAAAAAGTATCAGATTCCGAGACATTTTTCCTGTAGAAAAAGTCTCAGATTCTGGCACATTTTTCTGAGACATTTTTCCTACAGAAAAAATCTCAGATTCTGAGACATTTTTCCTATAGAAAAAGTCTCAGATTCTGAGATATTTTTCCAATAGAAAATGTATCAGATTCTGAGACATTTTTCCAATAGAATAAGTCTCACTTTAGACATTTTTTTAAATTAAAAAAGTCGCAGATTCTGACATATTTTTCCAAAAGAAAAAGTCTCAGATTCTGAGACATTTTTCCAATAGAAAAAGTCACAGATTCTGAGACATTTTTTTTATAGAAAAAGTCTCAGATTCTCAGACATTTTTCCTATAAAAAAAATCACAGATTCTGAGACATTTTTTCAATAGAAAAAGTCTAAGATTCTGAGACATTTTTCCTATGGAAAAAGTATTATTTTTTATAGAAAACATGAATATATTTGAGACTTTATTGTAAGGAAAACGGTTTCAGAATTTTTAAACCAACAACTTTTTTTAAAAATAACATTGTTTTACAGATTCCTTTAAAAAATAAATCTGATAAATTTTGTTAATCTGTATTTGAATTTAAGTGTTGAAATAATATATTTTGAGTAGGGTTATTCTGGCTCGAGGTAATTTTTCTTTACTTACTAAAATCATGATATTCTTATAAAATAATTTTAAAGAAAAATTACCTTGAGCTAGAATAACCCCGCTTAAAATATAATATTTTAAAGGTCGAATACAACAATTTTTATTTAATTAAAAGTTTTAAAATAAGTTGGTTCAAAAAATAGATTTTTTTTTAAATTTAAAAGTTTTTTTATAAAATATCAAAAAGATAAGGTAGTTTCCTGTATAATTTGGATTCGTTTGTAAAAATTTTCTAAAAATATGAAACAACTCTTTGCGATTATTTCTTTTATTCTTTATTTATTTTTAAAAATTAAAGTGAAAGTTGTTATTGTTTTTGCAGTGATTATATACTCAAGTGACATGTTTTTTTTTTTTTTTTGTTTCTTTACAATGTGTCTGTCTGTCAGTCAGTAAGTCAGTTAGTAAGTATGTTTAGTTTTACCTTCAACCATATGGACTACTCTAGTTTATTTTATTCGCATTTTTTGTTTTTTATTCATACAAAATATACAATTTATTTACCGTTTAAGGCATGTTGTCTGTATGATAACAACATAAAACACAGTTAACGTTTAATTTAAAGGAAGTCCAAAAAGTAAAAAGTGTATATAATTTTGAGTGAATTTTTCTTTAGAGCACTGGGAATGGAAAATAATGTGACAATTGGCGTTTTAAGGGAATGTAGGTTTTGAAGTGGATTTTAATTTTATTTTTTTTTTTTTGCAACAGAGAAATTTTTATTCAGTTTTTAAGATGATGTAACCATTTAATACAACATGTCATGAAATTCAACAAAAAAAAATTAATATAAAACAATTTTTTGCAATTAATGTGATTTCTGTGTTTTTTTTTTCATTAAGCGTTATTAAGAGAGGGTGTTTTTTTATTGAAAATAAAAAACTAAATATTTCGAAATTAAGAAGAAACAAAAAAATAAAATAATTTATGATTTTTTCCAAATTTGGTGGTTGACTTTTAAAAAAAAAATTGTGTGGGAATTGGATATAAAAAAATTTTTATCTATTGTTTTAATATTTCGTCTTGAATTTCACAACCAAAAATTATTAAATGGTTAACAATATTTATTTGGCTGTTGCTATGTATGATTCTGCAGAAAGAATATAAAGTTCCCTGTCGGAAAATATATCCACTTAAGCTGGATTATTGAAATTCCGATTCTAAGAGGTTAAAAAAGTAAAATTTTGTACTTTTTTATATTTCCAGAAAAAATGGCCTTATAAACTTAAAATTTGGAATGTAGAATCTTTCGGCTGACAAAATGTTCCGAAAAAATACTTTTTGAATATTTTAAATCTAAGGAGGGATAGCCAAATAAATAAAAGTATTTTTAAAAAAGTACCTTTTGTAAATTCAGAAATTAACAAAAAGTACGTGTTGTTAGTTTAGTTTTAAATGGGGTAAAAAACTGTCCTTTTGCAGTTTTTCTATATACTGAAAATACTTTTATTGTGCTCGATTCGGACTACTCTTTCACCATTCACCAAATTTTAAAAAATTTTATATTCTTTCGAATTTTAAGGTTTAAAAGTTTTTTTCATGTTACAATTAAAGATCAAGTTAATATCCTCAATAATTACAAGAAAATATAAAAATATTAAATTTCGAAAGAATATCAAATTTATAAAAATTAGGTGAATGGTGAAAAAGTACTCCCGAATCGAGCACTTTAACAGAACGTTGAAATGTGGAATTTAGGATCATCCAGCCTTCATCAAGTTTCGATGCTACCAAGAGTGTAACTTTAAAATATTCAGAAATAATGGTCATAAAAACTTCAATTTAGAAATCTAAAATCCTCCATCGACATGAAACATTTGAAAAAGGCTTAAAAAGTATGCGTTGGTACTTTTTAGATAACCTGAAATTATGGTCACACAAATTTAAATTTAGAAATGTAGCATGCTCTACGAAACAAAAAATTCTGAAAATGATAAAGAAGTTGCACTTTGGTACTTTTTCTTTCTCTTGATATAATAGTCATAAAACTTAAAATGTGGGATCAGCCAGCCAAACAATAAATATATTTTGCAAAAAGTACCTTTCGTACATTAAAATTTTAATGGGGTAAAAAATTGTACTTTGGTACGTTTTCAAGCTCCTCAACTTATGGTTTTAGATATGGTATAATGTAAATGGTATTATGTAAAACCATTCAGCGAAAAAAGTTCTGAAAAAAGTACTTTTTAGAAAGATTTTATTACTAGAATTTAAAAAACTGTACTTTGGTAGTTTTTGGATTTCCTGAAGCAATCTTTATTTTTTTAATGTGAGATCCTCCGTCCGCAACAACAAAAAATTCTAAAACCAGATCTTTAGCAATTGTCAAGAGGGTCAAATGGGTTAAAAAAAGTATTTTGGTACTTTTTCGATTTACTTAAATGTATTTTAAACTTGAAACTTTGAATCTTGGATCATCCAAAAAAAGGATTTTTGTGCAATTTAGAGAGCAATTATTTGCGATATTTTGAGATCTGACCACTTATTTTCATTTAATCTTTCGATGCTGATTCCGAATATGGTTTTTCTATGATGTCAGATTTTTGAGAAAATGTATGTCAAAGTTCTCAAAAAAACGTGTTTTTGTGCATTTTTGAGACGGGTTGTGATAGAGTGGAAATTTTGGTACCATTTTGTTAAGCTCAAAATGCCCTTTCATTGTATATACGAGGGTGTTTCATTCGGAAAGTCACGGAATTGTTGATCTGCCCTTGTATTAAAAAAAACATTAAAAAAAAATAAAAAAACATTATATTTTCGCCCTCTGTGATGTGTTTTTGGAACTTTTTTTAACAGTTCAAAAAACGTCCGTTGTTTAAATTTTTGGTGTAGAAATGACTGGTGAAATCAGATTTGCAATATTTTCATCTGTTTTTGCTCCGCAGAAAAATCAGCTCAAAATCCGCGTTTTCCGATGCATTGAACCACCCCAAGAGCGAAAATTTTTCCAAAAAAATACCACCATTGATTTGATATCTCCTAAATCCTTCAAAAAAAAAAAAAATGATAATACCCGCAGATCAAAAGTTTCAAAATTAACTCAAATATTTATATGAGAAGTTTTTTTTTTTAACGAAAACAAAAAAAAACTCGTTAGGGGGTACGCGGCTAACAAAATTGAAAATTAGGGGTACGCGAGCCAAAAAGGTTGGTAACCGCTGGTCTAGCTGAATAAAATATTTTACAAAAAGCACTTTGGTCAATTTAGATTTTAATTGTGTAAAAAATTGTACTTTGGTACTTTTTCTATCTCTTGAAATTATGGTTTTAAAAGCTTGAAATGTAAAATGTAAAACCATACAGCAAAAAAGTATGCTAACAAAAGAACTTTTTAGAAAGTTTCTATATTAAAAGGGTTTCCTGAAATAATGGTGATAAAAACATTATTTTTGAAATGCAAGATTCTGAAAAAATACAATTAGGAATTTCCGATGTACATACTTTGGTACTTTTTCGATCAATTTAAAATTTTAATTCTATGATCAGTCAGCAAAACAAAAACAATATAAAAAACAAGTAAGAAAATTATAGGCGGTCAAGACCGACCATATGATACCCTATACCAGAGTTTTCAGGAAAATGGGTCCCAAGTCCAAATTTGGAACGATAAGATATCTAATAAGTATAGAAAACACATTCAAATTGGATATTTATTAGTGTGGAAAACACATTTAAACAAAATATGAGTGAAATTGGATTATTTTGTTGCTAATAGACCAATTTTACTGAATATCGGGAGAAATTTTTATATGGGTCTAAGTCCAAAAATTAATCCACTTATATTCAGAATTGATCAGGCCTACAAAATTCATGTTTAAAACCTACAACAAATATTTCCTATTTTCATGAATTTTTAGTGTTTTATGTGAATGTGGCAGTTTGTATGGGGACTACAAGAAAAACTGGTGCAATTTCTTTAAAATTTGAAATGATGATTTGTGAACACAAAATATGTTTACCTGCCAAGTTTTAAAAGGATACCTATTATAATACGTTTATTAGAGTCATTTGAGCCAAATTATAAAAGGACGTTTGTATCCGGGCTAGGTCTAAAAATGAACCGACGGACGGACGGACATCGCTATAATATCTTAGAATCAATCACTGATCATAAATATATGGGGCATTCCATGTCAAATCGGACACTTTGAAATTTTTTTTTTTAGATTTTCCCAATTTGTTTACAGTTTTTAGTACCCTTCGAAAACTCCTTCGTGGTAAATTTTCAGATTTTTTTGAAGATATCGAATTTTTAAAAATTGGTAGTTTGTTCCTTTACTTAAACTTCTTTTACTCATAACTTCTTCAATAATGGTCCAAAATTCAATTTTTTTTCAAAATTCTTGTTTTTTACGTACTTTTAAAAAAAAATCCCAAAAAATTCTTAAAAGCGCTCTAGTATGCGATTTTTAAGTTTTAAAATGTAAATCTCATTTTTGAAAATGTTTGTACTCTTCGATTTTTTTGAAATTTTTTGTGTAAAACTTCAATCGATTCTACAAATTTTTTGCCCAGGAGGATCGTGGCATAACGATTATTGCTATTTTTTTTAATTTTTTGAAAAAAATTTATTGTAATTTTCCAATCTTAAAATCATTTCTACTGCTCCAATGGTGCGTCATAGAGGGATTCTTTATAAGACAGACCCTCATTAATTTTTACGTCTTAATATATCTTTGGAACAAACTAATACCCTATCTCCAATTTCTAAGGGGGCTCCCACACAAAACGACATTTTTTAAAATTTGCTCCAACCGCTCTAACTGCCCTAATAGTGCCCTTAGAGCAACAAAATGTATGACCGACCCACAATATTTTTCAAGTCCAAACATTTTCTCTGAACACATTTACCCTCTATCTCTAATTGTTAAGGCGGTCCCCATACAATTTTTTTTATTTTTTGTAAATTTGTTTTATTTAATCAGCTTCTACCGGTCCAATGGTGCGCCCGGGAGGGGTCAATAGTGAGACCTATCTCCACTCCTTAAGTAGGCTTCCATTCAAAATTACATTTTTATAAAATTTGCTCCAACTGTTATTTGTATGGGAGCCTACTTAGGGAGTGGAGATAGGGCTGTGGTATGTTTTACAAAAATGTTCAAGGGTAAAAACCTAAAAAAAAAATTTCAAAGTGTCTGATTACACACGGAATGACAAACTGAGTATACCCCCATACTGTAGTTGGAGGTTATAAAAATAATTTTAACACGTAAGAGTGTTAAATTCGGCTGTGCCGAATCTTTTATACCCTCCAACATGCAAAAAAATAAAAATAAAATTCAGGGGCGTTTCCTTTTTTTGGGAGGGGGGGGGGGCAAATTTCCTCTCAAATATGTGTTTAAAAATTCATTCTTATGCATTTTGCACTAAAGAAAGACAAGTTTATAATTATTAAAAAAAATTATTCACGCTTAAAAAAAAGGGGCGGACCGAAAAAACGACATTTTCTAATTCTCTGGTTCCAAATGCAGGACCTTGAACTTCTTGTAGCATAAAAATGATACATTTGTTAAAAAAAACACAAAAAATCATGTAAAAAAATTATATTTTTCAAAGATTGGTTTAGATCTTCAAGGGGGAACTTTATTCCCCCTGGTCCGATTTTGCTCATTTACGAAATCAACCTGCTTAGGAACATAAGACAGATTTGTGCTAAATGTCGGGAGTCTAGCTCTTTTATTTTGGACTGTTAACTACAGATGGACAGACGGACGTACGGACGGACATCGCTAGAATTTCTTAGAATCGATCACTGATCATAAATATATATACACTATGGGGTCCTAGACCGATATTTTGATGCGTTACAACGCAAAGCCAAATTGAACACTCTTACTTCTTTAAAAATGTCTTCTTCCGATGGAGATAAATTCATTTCCAAAATCAAGTTTATATGAACAATATTTTAGGAGATCAAAAAAATACAAAAGAACACTTTTTTACTCCCTTAGAGTAGAAACTTTTTAAGATGTACATTTGTCCTACACTTCAAATTTCGACTTTTTATAACCATTATTTAAGGAGATTGAAAAAGTACCAAGGTACAATTTTTTACCCTGTTTTATGGAATTCAGATTGAAATTCCCAGAAGGCCCTTTTTTAGTGGGAAAATCCAAAATTTTAATTAAAATATTGCAGTTTCTAGGACCCTCATTCAATAAAATATAAATATAAAACTTAGCTTTAGTGAATTTTTTCCGGGAGGTTAAACTACAGTACAAATTTAAAGTCTCTAGCTTCAGTGGTCGTCATTCACCCAACTCTTTTTTGCCTACTATACGATGAATGGTTCATGATCGATCGATTTATATGAAAGAAAACTGCGTAAAAGAGTTGAGTAAAACGTAGTATTGGCCCAATGTGCAATTAAATAAGAAAAAAAAGTTTCTTTCTTAACTCTTTTGTTTTAACAATCAAATTAACATTAAAGGAAGTAACTAATTTCCCAAAAAAATACTAAACTTTTATGTAAATTTTTTATATTTAACAATTTTTTTCCTTTTATTTACATTTTTTAATGGTCGATAAATTCATGATTAATAACCTTGAACTTTTTAATGAATAAAAAAAAAATATTTAAATACACTAGACCTACTTTTTGTTTAACTGTCTTTTTTTTTTGCGGTGAGTACCCATATCAATGATGACGATGACAACAATACAAAATATCATTAAAATGGACCTTCTTTAATTTTAAGTAGTTAAATAATAAAAAAAATTATGATTACGTTTTGCATGAAAACCTCTTAAAACAAAAAGACTCTGACCAACGTCATAAACAAATTGCCCATTTTTTTAATGTTTTGCATGAATGGTTTGTGTGTCAAAATCTGGTAACAAAAAACGCATGAATGCAAGACAACTTGACATTATGAAAGTCACTGTTAAATTTTATTAGTATTAACCTTTTTCCCCGTTTTAGTAAATACTAAAAAATGATTAAAAAAATATATATAAATAATGATGACATTATAAAGAAATTATCTAAACAAAAAAAAAAATATATGTGTAGTGGTTAGGGTAATAAAAAATAGCGGTTAATTTCAAAATAAAACAATAATATATTTATTTTTTTGTTTGTTTCAAAAAAAAAAAATAAATTATGTGAGAATAGGAAGTTATAATGTAGAATAGAAAATATATCACTTTATTAAACAAAAGACTTAAGAAACGAACTTGCCTTGTTATACGAATTAACATTTATATGACAGTTTTAAGTAGAGATGAGCGAGTGAGTAAATTTTGACTCACGCACGCTCATGTTCACGAATCTAAAATATTTCCGACTCTGAATCACGGACGAAATTATTCTTTCTGCTCACGTTCACGAACGTTTACGTCAATAGTTTTAGTTTTTCTCGAGCTTACAAAATAATCATGTGCAAAAAATTTTAAACCCAAATTTTTATTTTGCTCTTGTCGATTTTTTGCACAAAAAGTATTTAATATCCTAAAAACAATTAGAAGAAATGTATTTAGATCACAATTTTTAACACAATCTTCAATATGATAAAGGTTTTCTTACAAGTTTTCTGTTTTAGGCAGCACACAACATTCACGCAAACTCACGAAATAAAAATTACACACGCACGAAACTAGTTTTTCTGATCACACGCACTTACGATCACGTGATCAAAACTAAATTTCACTCACAATCACAAGTAAATACCGTGAATTACGAAAAAAATCGTGTCACGCTTTCATCTCTAGTTTTAAGTCTGAGGTAATATCTATGGCATCATTCAAATACTTCCTTTCTAGCTAAGATTTATTATATTTTTAAACAGGGTTTATTCCCATCGAAAAAATACCAGTAAGGTTCATAGGAAACAAAATGTATTTTCGTGCTTTAGTTAAGACGTTTGATCCCAAACGTTGAATTAGGATAATATGAAGCCCCTTAACTGTTCAGAACGCTTTAAATTTTTACCCACTCTATAAATGATTTCAAATTATTTTCTGAGGATATTTACGCATTAGAAATATTTTATTTTTTTAATATTTTTTAATATCCCTGCTTACTGTGGTCTGTACAAAATGGCATTTCCACCTAATTCAAAGTGGACAAAATGGAGGTTTTCAGTTCAGGTGGAACTTTTTCACCCTGTTCCGAATTTGCGAGTTTACGCATTTATGACTTGTATATGACCATTAAAGGTGTCCTTACGACTAAGGTAATTTTTCAAAATCACTTTTTAATACCTGGTAGAGTCTTAAATTGTTGTTTTGTATCTAAAAATTAGTGAGCCAAAATTTGGGGGACAATCGGATAAAAATAACTCGTGCCGAAAATGGATTAAAGTTTATGTAATGAAAAAATATTTGCCGTGAAATGAACTTATAGAAAAATTTCACGGCGAATATTTTTTCGGAACATTTTAACCCCATAAATCCCTGTTTTAGTGGTTTTTTGTTCTCTTTTTTAAAAGAAAGACAAAAAAGACACTTACCTTGAGGAGTTAGAGGGTTAACATATTCTACAAAAATGTTCTCCGTAACATTTTACATAAATTGGCTGAGCACACCATATACTTTAAACGAAAGCTTTACTCAATTTTCTTTATAATTACGAAATTAACCCTAAGCATTCTTTTGTTGTGTCTTATTTCTGACTTTCTTGTTGAGTTTTCTGTTTTGGTGTATTCAGGGACTTAAAGTAAAATTTCACGGCGAATATTTCTGCGAAACATTTTAACCCCTTAAATCGCTGTTTTAATGGTGAATTTGCTCTTTTTTAAAACATTTTAACCCCATAAATCCCTGTTTTAGTGGTTTTTGTTCTCTTTTTTAAAAGAAGGACAAAAAAGACCCCTACCTCGGGGAGATAGAGGGTTAACATATTCTACAAAAATGTTTTCCGTATCATTTAACATACATTAGCTAAACACACCATATACTTTAAACGTAAGCTTTACTCGATTTTCTTATTAAATGCGAAATTAACCCTCCCGAGTAAAAATAATTTAATATGATCTTATATATTTTTATATAGTCATATTATTTTATATGTGATCATGTGTGACACTATGTCTAGTGAGATAAATTTATATAATAAATTTTGATGTGCGATTTTTTTAAGATATCGCCATACATAACTATATGTTGTAACATCTGGTCCCATGCATCATTGCAAACTTCTAAGTGTTTTATATAAAATTTTATATTTTTTTTAAATTTTTCCAAGAACATATTTTTATCGCAAATATTTTCAAAGTGTTTTATATAAAATTTCATATGACTTTATTTTTTTTTTTTTATTTTTCTAAGTTTTTTCCAAGCACCACTTTTTTATCACGAATATTTTCTTGTGTTTTATATAAAATTTGATATATGGGTAATTCCAAAAATTTTCGCCCCACTGTTCGGAAACATGCCTTTGGACGCCACTGAGAATTTGGCTCATAGATATCCACGTTTATATGAGATATGTTGCATTTTTGGATTTTCAAAATTTGCTGTAGTTTTCAAATTATCGCGGGTCAAAGTTCGACTTTTTTAGCAAAAGTCAGAAAAATACATGACGTTTAACGTGCTCTAACTTTTTAACTAGTAATCCGATTATCACATGTAATGGCTCATATGAAAGCTTAATTCTTCTTCTTTTAGGAAATATTTTCAAAAGAATACGGTTTTTTTTCAGAAGTGTTGCAAAAATTCAAAAACATTTTTTTTTGCGAATATTTAAAAAAACACATCTTCGATTTTTAAAAAAAAAAGTTTGGTGATAAACAATACTGTTTTGTACAACATATCCAAAATTCAGAGTGGGATCCCAATGGGATTAAAAAATATTCTGGTTTTAGTATGAAGTTCTAAAATTTTACCTTAAAAAATTAAAATTTTATGTTTCTTCAATATAAAAATTTAAATTTTCAAAGAAAATTATACCATTAAAATTTTTAAAACATTCAAAACATTAGAAATTTAAATTTTCTAAGGAAAAAATATGAGAACCTCGTACTTAAAACAGAATGTTTTTTGATCCCATGGAGATCCCACTCTGAATTTTGAATATGTTATACAAAACATTGTTATTTTTCACCAGAATTTTTTTAAAAAAAATCGAAGATGTGTTTTTTTAAATATTCGAAAAGAAAAAAGGTTTTTGCATTTTTGCATCATTTCTGCAAAAAAAAACTGTGTTATTTTAAAAATATTTTCTAAAAGAAGAACCCCAGCTTTCTCATGAGCCTAAATTTTTGAAAATCGGGTCATTGGTTAAGAAGTTACAGCTCTTTAAACGTGATGTATTTTTCTTACTTTTGCTTAAAAAGTCAATCTTTGACCCGCCATAATTCGTTAAATACGCCAAATGTAAAAAAACGATATATGGTACATATATCATATTTATGAGGGCTATCTATGTGTCAAGGTTCAAATTAATCTGAGACACCATTTCCAAAAATGACTAAAATTTGAGCTAAATTTTTTGGAATGGCCCATATGACTCCATCTTTTAAATTTTTTCTAAGTTTTTTTCAAGGAACATTTTTTTTATCGCAAATATTTTCTAAGTGTTTTATATAAAATTTTATATGACTCCAATTTTTTTAAATTTTTCTAAGTTTTTCCAAGGAGAAATTTTTTTGAAAATATTTTCTAAGTGTTTTATATAAAATTACCATGACTCCATTTTTTTTAAATTTTTCAAAGTTTTTTTCAAGAACAACTTATTTTTGTTATTTTAATTTTTCAACTTTTTATTAAAACATAAAAAAAAACATCCGATTTATAAAATTGTATAAATTTTAATTGGATATAATTTTATATCATTGGATTAGACCAAAACTCGTATCAAAGTCGATATAAAGTTATATAAACTGATATTATTATATAATATTCGATCAAATCTTATGAAACCATTTTTCGTATAAGATTATATCAAAATAGACACGAACCCATATTAAATTATATGTTGTGTCATATCATTTTTTTTTACTCGGGCTAAGCTCTCTTTTGTTGTGTCGTTTTTCTGACTTTCTGGTTGAGTTTAACGTTTTGGTGTATTCAGGGACTTATAGAAAAATTTAACGGCGAATATTTTTTCGGAACATTTAAACCCCTTAAATCCCTTTTTTAATGTTGTTTTTTGCTCTTTTTTAAAGAAGGACAAAAAAGACCCTTATCTTGAGGAGTTAGAGGGTTAACGTATTCCACAAAAATGTTCTCCGTAACATTTTACATAAATTTGCTAAAACACCATGTACTTTAAACGTAAGCTTTACTCGATATTCAGTGACGATTGACAATACAACATTTGCATTTGGGGGAAGCTTTGCATCCCCCTGAAATGAAACCCAGATGTAAACTTTCAAAACGCCAATACACGTGTATTTTTTTTGTCTCTTCTATCAAAATTTTTTGGTCCGACCTTGTAATCTTAGAAAAAATTTGATTTTGTTGAACAGTGCAATATGAAAATGGTAATTAATTACATTTCCAAAATCCTTAAAGAAATTCAAATCGGATGAAAAATAAGCATTTTACGCATATATCATGAAATCTTTTTTAAATTTCAACTCAGTGAAACTGAAATAAATGTTTAAAAAAACCGTCAGTTTTTGGAATTTAGAAAAACTGTAAATGCAGTTGTGTAAACAAGACCTTGAACCATCACTGAGCAATGTTTAAGGATTACCCCACTTTATCCGTAAAAGTTACAGAGAGTTAAAGTTGAAAAATTGATAAAAATGGCTTGAAATAATCTACACTTAAAATATTATGTAAGTAAATTCAACAGAAAATACGTTTGAAACAAATGAAAATTTATTTAAAAAACGGACTACTTACATTTCATTTAAAACAAAAACATTTCTCAGTTATTTTTAAATGTTAATTAATAACTGTTGAAATCCGTAAAAATAACTTAAAAATCCGTAAAAAATGACTGACAAAATTTTACGGAAAAAAACGGTTAAAATAACGGAAATATACATTCATTTTTATTTGTTTTTTTAGAAATATTTTTAAAAAACTTCGAACCTGAGCAGAATCGTACTCATAATTTCTGGCTGATAGCCCAGCACGCTACCCTCTGTGCCACAAGCTACTTATATTTTCAGCAACTAAATTTCATTTTCAAATTCAAAAAAAAAAAATTCTAATTTTAGAAATTTTTAAATAACTGACAAATAACAAACGACAAATAAAATAATGTGGTTTGTTTTTTAAATAACTGAAAAAAACAAACGTTACGGAAAATTTTATTTAAAAGACAGTTATGTATTTGAATAAACGTTCAAAAAGTTGTTTAGAATATTTGTATGTGAAACAAACGAATTTTCTTTTAATAATAACTAAAAGGAAAACTATTTGTTTGACTGTGAAACAGTAACTGTAAAACTTTTATGAGTGTATAGTTTTTACCTTCTTTCGCTTTTTTTTTTTTAAGTTCTCCTCATATTTCAATCTTTTTCGGCATAACACAAAGTCAGGGGGGTTACCGCGTATTTCGATTCGAAACGGAAACGTTTTCGAACAGAATTTTGTTTTGGCAAATAATTAAAAAGAAAATATTTTTTTCGTTACAAAATTCTTTGGAGCCCGGCAGATCTTCTTCAAATAATGTAAAAATATAAAAAAGTAAAATTTTGCGTAAACCAATTTATTGTTACGGCATGTTGAAAATTTCCGAATTCGAACGATTTCTTTCGAATAAAGTTACGCGGTAACCCCCCAGTACATATAAGAGATTATTTTAATGTTGGCTTGATAGATGGTAAGAACTTATAAGACGGTTAAATTTTGAAACCAAAAATTAAGAGTTTTTAAATTTTCGAGGTTTTTTGATCAGGGATTTCGGCACCCTCTATAAAATGAAAAAAGCTGAACTAAAGTTGGTAGCTGCTGTAATTCGGTATTAATCTCGTTAATGTGCCACGAATAGTTAAGGATTTTCAGCAGATCAAAGTTCGAAAGAAAAAACGTAATTTTTTTTAAATACCAGTTTTTCGCGAGGCACATTCGCGGTTTCATTCGATATTTGGTGGGCTCTTGCGTAAACCGAGTTTTTTAGGAGTTTACATAAAAAAATCATTGGCGGGTTTATAAAAAATAAATTGCAAAAATTTTATGGCATTTTTGAAAATTGTTCGAAATTTGCAAATCTGCTTCCAATTTTTTTAGTAGCAATTAATGCATCATGTTCATTTTATTATGGTGCCTTAACGAGTAGAACTGATTTGCTTTTTGACTTTTTACTTTAAGCCATTCTGAGCGGAAAGCGCGATGATTTTATCTAAACCTGTTTTGATCTGGCACATCCAAGGCTTTACACGAAATCGGATGAAATTTTTTTAAATGAAAGCCCACTTGATGTGTCATCATAAAATCAGAGGCGGGTTAAAAAATGTTGATGATTATAGATTTTTTGGACCATATTAAATTTTCTTGTTATAAAAAAGCATCACCGATTTTTTTAAACACTGGTACAATGATACGATTTTCCTTGATTTTTTTTCAGTAATACCAACGCGCATTGCCTAAATATGTTATAAAAAATTATGAAACTTTTTTTTTACCGCGAATTAATCGCGATTTTAGGTACTTAGATATTTTTTTTTTAAATCGTTTGGTCATTAAAGGGTTAAATTTATATCATATATTTTAGAAGAAATGATATATCCTGGCATGTTTTAATGACGCATGCAACAAATGTGTAGAAAAAAAATATTTAAAATATTTTTAAGATTTTTTAAAACCGCTAAATCTTAAAACCGCCCTAACTTTTGACCCCCTTGCGCGATTTAATTAACGCGAACGAATTTCTTATTCTTAAATAGCTTCTAATATTTGTGCCAACTTTCATCGATGTGCCATCAAAACAAAAATCACATCTTTTTTACCTAAAAATTTAAGTCTTAGCCGGAACTCCTCATATGCCCCAGACCATTGTACAATTTTTAAAGCCAGAATTTGAAAATTTTCAAAATTTTTAGGCAAAACAAGTAAGAAAATTATAGTCGGTCAAAACCGACCATATAATACCCTACACCAGAGTTTCCCGGAATATGGAACCCAAGTTCAAACATGGACTGATTATATCTATATTTTGTCAAATCTTTAATAAGTGTAAAAAGCACTTACAAATCCAATTTGAGTGAAAAAGGCTTCTTTTTGTTGACAATGAACCGCTTCAACTGAACATCGGGCGAAATTTTCATATGGGCCTTAAGTCCAAAAATGGTCCGCTGATAATCAGATTTGATAAGGTTATTAAAGTACGCGTTTAACATACACAAACAGAATTTTAATTAAATATTTTCTATTTTCATGAATTTTGAGAGACTTATGTATAAATCGGGAAGGTGGTTTGTATGGGAGCTACAAGAAGAACTGGTCCTTTAAAATTCGGAATGGTGGTTTATGTAGATGAGACATTATTACCTACAAAATTTCGAAAACATACCTATTAAAATGCGGCTATTAGAGTAATTTGAGCCAAAACTAAAGAGGACCTTTCTATGGGGGCTAAGTCTAAATATGGACCGATTTTTTCCAATTTCAATAGGCTTCGTCCTTGAGCCAAAAGTTTCAAATTTCAAGTGAGTTTATTAAAAATTGCGACCTGTATCGTGTTTACACCGTTTACATGGACAGACAGACAGACGGACGGACGGACATCGCTAAATCTACTCAAAAAGTGATTCTGAGTCGATCGGTGTACTTAAAAGTGGGTCTAGGACCAATATTTCGGGTAGTTACAAACATCAGCACAAATTTATTATACCCTGTACCACAGTGTGGTGTAGGGTATAGAGTATAGTTTTATTGTGGCACACAGCCAAATATCTTTCTGACTTGTTTCTTTTTTTTCATAGAAACCAATCATTAAGTAAATTTTATGAAATTCTTTCATTTCTATAAAATGCCCCATTAAAACTTTTATCCACAATTCTAAAAAGTCTTAACTTAATTCCATTAAATAGAGAATAAGCATAAAAAAGTACGGAATTTTAGTATTTGAAATAGTTTTTATATCTTTTATCCCATCAAGTCCAATTGTAATTTAATGAAAATAATATAGGGTCTCAGGGAAACATGTTTTAGTGGGTGTGTGAGTGTGTATGTGTAGCTATGATTCTATGGTTTTGATTTGTGAAACACAGTTTTTATTAAATCCAGTTTTTCTTTCACTAAAGAAAAACTACACTCAAAATAGATTCTCTGTCCAATCAGCAAAAAAATCTGCTGAAAATGCACACATTTTGAGTCATATGAGAAATATTCTGATTTTAGCGAACAGGGTTTTGCTGAAAATATGGCATGATAATCTTGGTAAAAACTTTTGTTTTTTAAAAATTAATTTTCACGTTAAAAAAAATTTAAAAATTGTAAAATTAGCAATATAATCTACTGATTTTTTTTTTAGTTTTGTCAATTATTACACTGAAAGAATTATTGTTCATAATATCTATGAACATATTTCATAAAACCAAATTCATAGAATCTTTGAAACAATTCATTGGCTGAATGAATATTCATTAGTATTGTGAAATATTTCATAGAATTTTATTCATAGATTTTGTAAGATTCATAGAAAAAATTCATAGAAAAAAATGTTATTAATAATTTTTTAAAAATTAAAATAATGTTACAATAATTAAATAATTTGAATAAATATATTAAAAAAATATAAAAAATATAAAAAAAACATAAAAAACGTAAAAAAAAAAAAAAAAAATATTGCCGCCCTGGCGAGGTTCGAACCCAAGACCTACCGGCTGGGAAATTTATAATCGACGCCTTAGCTATCAGCGCCACCAAAGGAAGAAAACCTCGCCGACTAACACTTAGTTTTGTAATGTTCGTTATTTTTTTTCTGCAAATACACAAACATTTTGTTTTCTACAAACATACACACAGATTTTGGCAGAGCATTGTGGCAGAGCATAATATTTTAAAGCAGAAAATGGATTTTAAGTGTTATAACTTGTTTATTTACTTTAGCTCAGTGGTTAGAGACTTAGCTTTACAAACAACTGGTATTGTGTTCAAATCTCGGTGGGGATAAGTTAAAAATAAATAAATTTTTAAAAATAGAATCTTGTAAATAAATAAAAATAAATTAATAAAGTAAATAAAAATTAAATAATAAAATAAATAAAAATAGAATTGAACAATAAAATTTTTTTCCATAGCCTATGAACTTTTTCATAGGTATCTGGTTTCTATGAATTTGTTTCATAGATTCTATGAAGGGCATCATTGGCTCACTTCTAATGATTTTTTTCATAGAATCAATGTACGTTTTCATAGCCGTAATGAACAAAATTCTTTCAGTGTAGTCTCAATCTTTTTAATTGTATAAAAACGCAAAAAATTAACGCTTTGAAAAAAAACTTAAGAAAGTTTTCTTGAAAAAAACGATGACAGCAAACTATTTCTGTAAAATTACAAAATAATTTGCTAAAAATATGCTCAAAAATATGTTTAAAAATGTCGTTTTGATTGGGTAAAAAAAACAAACAAAAATTAACACTGAAAAAATAAAATATTTGTAGAAAATTTTCATGAAAAAAGAATGACAGCAAACTAAAGAGGGAGAATAGTGTAATGACTGGTGGTCATTTATAAAAAGAGTTCCCTATTTCTGTTGGGTAATTTAATTTGGCCGGCGTTTGAAACGCCACTGGCACTAATGTTAATGCCGGCACTAACAAGCGCCAAGGCAAAGCACTACTTGGAGTGCTGGTGGTTTAAATTAAAAAGAAAACAAAGAGCCAATTGCTCGGCTAAGTTTCGAGTTAGAATTTTGAAATGATCCTTTATTACAAAATTTGTCTCCTTATAAACTAAAATAACGGTACTTAAATCTAATCCTTAATCTAACTATTTACAAGCAATTATATGCTTACACATACATACATAAGAATATTGTTTATTTACTAATAAATAAATAAATAAATAACACAGCTGATTATAAAAACAGCTGATTCAAAATATAAATTATACAGCTGATTAGAGATGTGTAATAAATGATAATAAATGATTAGAGATGTGTAATAAATACATTACACCCTCACCCTTTATTGAAAAAAAAAAAAATTAAATATAATTTTTTTTTTTTTTTTATATAATGCAATTCATTTAATTATATTTTTTTAACATATTATTATGATATTTTCTCATTTTTCCTCCTATATCTAAAATAGAATTAACTCCTTGTTTTTCTATTATCCTGTATGGCCCATGATATGGTGCCTGATTTTTCTTCCTGTTTACTGTTCTTAGTAGCACTAGCTCTCCTACTTCTAAATTAAGAGATTTCGTGTTTTGAAATTTATTCACTCTACTGACTTTAGCTATTTCTAAATATTCTTTTGTTTTCTCTAAAGAAAATTTTAATCTTTGCTTTAACTCTTTTGCATAATTTTCTATGTTGTAAATTTTTTCATTACTTCTAATCTCATCATTTGGCAGGTAAGGTAACTTCCCAAAGACCAATTCATATGGCGTGTAATTTGTATCTATGTGTGGCGTTGTATTGTACGCGAATGTAAAATATTGAACCCAATTATCCCATTCACTATCTTTACAGAAGTTTAATAAAAATTCGTTGAGTACTCTATGATTTCGTTCTAATGAGCCCAAAGTCTCATGATGGTAAGCGCTAAAAATTTGTTTTATATCTAACAATTTGCATATTTCTGACATTAATTCGTTTGTGAATTCAGTACCCTTATCTGATTTTAAGATTTTAAAATTACCGTATTTCAAAATAAATTGTTCTACTAGTGTTTTTGCCACTGTTTTCGCCTCTTTAGTCTCCATAGGAAATGCTACCACGTATTTTGTAAGTTCGCATTGAATTGTAAGTATGTATCGGTTGTAGTTTGACAAACGCAAAGGTCCAACCGTATCGATTGACACCACCTCAAAGCTAGTTCCTGGTGTGTCTGTTAACATCATTTTTTCTTTTATATGTTTAGTTTGTTTATTTATTTTGCACTGTTTGCAATTCAAAATATGTTGTTTTACCATTTTGCTCATATTCTTCCATATGTAACGCTGCTTCAGCTTTAAAACCGTCTTTCTGATGCCTAAATGTCCTCCATGAGTTGAATTGTGGTATTCATTTATAAGTTTCATCTGTGTTTCTTTACAAAGTATTCGTTTTGGTTCTTCATATATTAATATTTTTAAATTTGTTTTTGTTTTCAATTGTAATTTGTTGTATAAATTTTTAAATTTGTCCATGGCCATGGTTTTAAATATTACATCGTTTTTACTCAACGCTAGCTCGGTTATTCTTAAATCACGCATTTTTGATAACAGTTTCTTCAACGTCAACGTTGTGCTCGATGAATTATCGCTGCATCTTACTATGATTTCATTATCCGATACTTCTATTAAATTATTTTTAAAATCTTTATGTATTTGAAACTTAAGTTTTCTTGTTTTACGTAAATCTGATATCGATGTGCAGTCCCAGACAAAAAGTTGATCAGGCCTTTGCTCGGACGTACATTTTGCATTGTTTGTAATGTCAGGGTTATTTTCATTTTCCAATTGTTTTTTCTTGTTTCTGGTTATTGCTAACACCTTCTTAGCTGATTCATCCACTTCTGGGATCATTGCTCTCAATGTGTCGCTATTCAAAACTATTCTTGATAATGCATCCGCATTCGTATTCATTTTTCCTTTCTTGTATTGTATTTCGAAATTGTAATCAGATAAATCCATTCTAATTCGTGTCATTTTTGACGACGGGTTTTTGTGTGAAAATAGAGAAATTAACGGTCTGTGGTCAGTGACTACGATAAAATCTCTACCATATAGGTAAGGTCTAAAAAAATTTATTCCCCAATGAATAGCTAACAACTCCTTTTCTATTGTAGGTTTGTTTAGGTCATGTTTTGATAATGATTTGCTTGCGTATGAAATTGGTAAATCTGTTCCAACTTCACCTTGCGATAAAACTGCACCAAGAGCATAATTTGACGCATCTGTGGTTAAAATGAATGGTTTGGTAAAATCTGGGTATCGAAGTATTGGTGGTTTCATAAGCTTTTCTTTTAGTGTTTCGAACGAGTCTTGACATTCCTTGTTCCATAGAAAAGGTTTGTTTTTCTTTAATAGTGCATTTAAATTTTTAGCTATGTCTGCAAATTTTGGTATAAATCGGCGATAGTAATTGCAAAAAGCCACAAATCTTCTTACTTCATCTGCACTTGTTGGAACTGGATAGTTTATTATCACGTCATCCTTAGCTGGATCTGTTGTAATTCCTTTATTTGTTATGAGGTGCCCAAGATACACTACCTCTGGTTTCAAAAAACTGCACTTGCTTGCATTTAATTTGAGGTTGTATTTCATTAATCTTTGAAAAACCTTTTTTAAATTGTCGTTGTGGTGCTTTAAACTGCATCCAAATACAATAATGTCATCCACATATAAAAAAGCTTCAGCATCTAAGCCACTAAGCGCAATTGTTAACATTCTCTGAAAACTGTTTGAAGATATTTTCAAACCGTAAGGTAATCGCTTAAATTGGTAATGACCATTTCCTGTGGAAAATGCTGTCAAAGGGCGTGAATTTTTATGTAACTTTATTTGATGGAATGAACTTGTCATGTCCAACGTTGAAAAATATTTGGCTCTACCAAGTTTGTCGAGCACATCTTCTATTCTTGTCAGCGGAAATTTGTCGTTGACTATCTTCTCGTTTAGTTTACGGAAATCTACTACTAGACGCCATTTTTTTGTATCATCTGTTGACTTTTTTGGTACCACAAGTAGTGGTGAATTGTATGGGCTAACCGAATTCTCAATGATGTTGTCGCCTAATAATTGGTCAACCTGATTATTTATTTCCTCTACTTGTGTCTGTGGAAGTCTGTAGTTTTTAATATATACCGGTGTTGAATCTGTTGTTTGTATTTGTTGTGTATAAAAATTATTAACACTTAGTTCTTCCCCTGGAAGATGGAAAACATCTTGAAATTCTTTAAAAATTTCTCTTAGAGATTTTTCTGCATGTGGGTCACTTCCCCCAATATCTAAAATATTCAAAAGTGTACTTAATCTGTCACTGTCATGCTGACTCGATTTTCTCGTCGAATATACATTGTAGTTTTTAAGTGGTTTTATTTTGCAACTTTCACTCTTAAAAATTACACTGTTATCAGTAGTATTTAGTACCTTAACATGTGCTATACCTTTCGCGGGTATTAAAGTATTTCCTAAAAATACCCCTTCGGCTAACTCCTCACTCAGCACAATGCTGTCTTCATTTACTTCTACATCAAAAGGAATGATTGCCTCTGTTCTTGCTGGTACAACCATGTTTATCGGTTGAATTGTTTTTGAATTCATTGGTATGACAACCTCCTTCTCATTTATATTAAAAGTGATTGTGTATGTTTCAAAATCTATCTTACATAAGTGTTTTTCCAAAATGTCCCGTCCGACTATTCCATCGGTTTGGATTGGAAAATCATTTTCCACAATGTGAAAACTGTGTTGAAAAGTTTCTTCTCCAATTTTTAGATTTAAATTCTTTGTGCCTATACAATCTACGGCTTCTTTTGTTATACCGGTTAATCTGACAATTTCTGTTGTATTTATATTACAGAAATTTTTATTTTTACATATTGAAATATCCGCCCCCGTATCAACTAAAAATTTTAGACTCCTATTAATATTACAACATTCTAAAGTTATGTATACATTTATGTTGCTCGATATTCTATATATTGTTAACTTTGGCCTCATTGGGCAACTTTTTCTGTTACCCGGCCCCCTTAGTTTCCCTCATCAGCATTATAGTGTAAAGACTTGTATGCGTTATTTTTACTACTTTGTGCTTTCTTGCTGTTATCACTATTTTCATTGAAACCGTTGCTTCTAGTGGGGTTTTTATTTTGATTATAATTACTATTTTTGAAGTTGTTGTTGCCATTATTTTTATTGTTATAATTGTTGTTTCCAAAATCGCCATTATTTTTTCTAAAACTGTAGTTCGCACCATTGGTGTTTCTGTAACTGTTGTTTGAACCATTGCTGTTCCTGTAATTGTTGTTATAATTATTGTTTTTTCTAAAATTGTTGTTTGAGCTATTGTTGTTTCTATAATTGTTGTGAAAACCATTATTGTTTCTATAATTGTTGTTAAAACCATTGTTTTTTCTAAAATTGTTACTTGAACGGCTATCTATGCGAAAAAGGTTCATATTATCTACTCCTAAATTTCTTTCTGCCGTCATGCATCTTTCAACTGCCTCATTTAATGATTTTGGCATATTTGCCAATAAAAGTGGTTGATATTCAACATTCACTCCTTTCATAAATACATTGAGCGCAACACTATCACTCACTTTGTAAATAGCATCTTTAGCTTCTTGTGTAGGGTTTGGTAAATTTTTAATTTCAAAATTACTCATATGGTCTGAAAGTTCGGCAATTTTCTTCCTAAAATCAGATATGTTACTCTTATCTTGCTTTGTAGTACCTAACTCTGTCAGAACTTGTTGAAGCGTTTTCGGATTAGGAAAAGCGCTTTCCAATGCTTTTTTCAAATCATCAAAAGTTACTGGTCGGTTTGAACGACCTAAAATACTTCGCACATTTACCGATAATTTAAAATTGTAGATGTACTTAACGAATATTTCTCTATCTTCTTGTTTTATCAAATCATGTAACAATTCCGATTGAGTTATAAAATCCTCTAAGTATTCGTAAGAACCTTTAAAAACTTGTAGGTTTTTACTAACCATACCAATATCAAAATTAGCCATTTTTGGTAAATTACCTTCTTGCCTATCCTGTTCAGTATCTCTCTTCTTTATATTTATATTTTCAATTATCTCAATTAATTCCCTGTGCAAACTTTCAAATTCTATTTTAAGTGTTTCACTATTTTTATCTTCACTATCTAAAGTAAACTCTTCAACGCTATTTTTTAAAAACGCTAATCTTTCTAATTTATTTTCTTTATATTTCTCTTCATAAATTCTGTTTTTGCTCTTTTTTATATTCAATTTGAGCCTTTCTAACTCCTCAATACATTCATTTATAAAATTCATTTATAAAATGAAAATAAAAAAAAATATATTTAATATAAAATTTTTGTTAATTTAATACTATAATTTCTCCAAGTGTATTAATATACAAAATATTTGAGTACTTCATTTTAATATTAGTTTTAAATAAAACAAAATTTAGTTAAAAGAAATTTTTATCTTTCTACTTCAATAATTTTTCTAAGTGTATGGGTACCGATTACTCAAATACAAAATACAACTCTAAGTGCATGGGTAAATACAACCCTGTAATGGTTGATGTTCAGTGATAAGCTGATCTATAAAATACAACTCTACGATGGTTGACGTTTAATTGTCAGCTGATCGGTAGATGACTTTTTCGTATTCCTTTTAATGTGCTTTTTCTTTTTAACAAGTGTTAATTTAATAAATTTTTAAAGTTTCTAATTTAAAGTTTTTAAATTCAATTAAATTTTTCCTCAAACTTTAAAATCAAGTGTTGTGTTTTTTTTCAAATAAAATAATATTGTACAATTTGTATTTTTCTTTAGCACAATAAAATAAAAATATTTTTAATGCCTCATAATGGCGTGTTTTCGTGTTTTATTTTTTTATGTTTTTTTTTTTATAATAAAAAAATCATTTGTTTTTGTGAGCTTTTAACTCATGCGTGATCGCATCGATTTGCTCCCAAATTTCAGTGGCCCGTTCCCAAGATGGTGGAGTTTCGGACGAAACAATGTTTTTCAACGAAGCCAATTTCCTTCGCAGCTTCACTATTCTGCCTGCTCTCCTTCTTTTTGGTTTTTGTGTTGGCGGGATTGCAGTCAACTCTTCTTCTTTTCTGCGCTGCTGCCGCTGTAAATATTCCGTAATGGTTATTGGTTGTGGTTGTTGTTTAGCTGGAGTCTTTCCTGTATTGGTTGGTGCTGTCGTGTAATTATTACCAGTGACCGGCACAGAAGTTTTTTCCAAATTAGGCAGGATCGCCATGTAATGACTGGTGGTCATTTATAAAAAGAGTTCCCTATTTCTGTTGGGTAATTTAATTTGGCCGGCGTTTGAAACGCCACTGGCACTAATGTTAATGCCGGCACTAACAAGCGCCAAGGCAAAGCACTACTTGGAGTGCTGGTGGTTTAAATTAAAAAGAAAACAAAGAGCCAATTGCTCGGCTAAGTTTCGAGTTAGAATTTTGAAATGATCCTTTATTACAAAATTTGTCTCCTTATAAACTAAAATAACGGTACTTAAATCTAATCCTTAATCTAACTATTTACAAGCAATTATATGCTTACACATACATACATAAGAATATTGTTTATTTACTAATAAATAAATAAATAACACAGCTGATTATAAAAACAGCTGATTCAAAATATAAATTATACAGCTGATTAGAGATGTGTAATAAATGATAATAAATGATTAGAGATGTGTAATAAATACATTACAATAGAATCAGTATAAACTCAGTAAAATTTCTGTTATTTTGTAAAATTGAATGACTGAGATTTTAGTAAAAATATAAATTTTAGCAGAAAAATCAGCTAAAAGTTTGGTAAATCAAATTGAATGTCGTTTTACAGATGTTTTGACAGAGTTTTTCTTTTGAGTGTAAGTTATTTTCTTTGCATCATTAAAGTTTTTTTTCCTTAACAAAAATACAATCGCCTACTAAAGTTAACATTTCACTATGTACAGCTGAGTATTTTAAGAGAATGAGAGAATTTCTGATGTTTTGTGTTCAACTGAAAACTTTAATAGAGCAGTTTGGAATTTCAGATTTTCATTTTACGTTACGTTTTGTTTTTTTTTTTATGAAAAACATATTTGCAATAGTTGTGATTTTTCTTTGCTTTGCTATTGTATATTTTGGATTTTCTTTGTTTATTTTTTTTTTCTTTTCCGTAAATAAATACAACTGCAGTAACAACCTCTTAGCGCCTTGACTTAATACCACGTACATCGACGCGGACAGATGGTACTCGACTTGTGCGACTGGATAAGAGCAAAGTTGATTTTGGGCTCCCAACATATTTTTAAACCTCTATCTATAACACTGTACAACACAAAAAAAAATTAAAAGGTCAGACCAAAAAAATTTGATAGAAGAGACAAGAAAACAATATACGTGTATCGGCGTTTTGAAAGTTTACATCTGGGTTTCATTTTAGGTGGAGCTAAAGTTTCCCCAATTGCAAATGTTCTATTGTCATTCGTCATTGAATATCGAGTAAAGCTTACGTTTAAAGTATATGGTGTGTTCAGCAAATGTATGTAAAATGCTACGGAGACCATTTTTGTGGAATATGTCAACTCCTCAATTTAAGGATCTTTTTTGTCCTTATTTTTAAAAAGAGCAAAAAACACCACTAAAACAGGCATTTAAGGGGTTTAAATGTTCCGCAAAATTATTCGCCATGAAATTTTACTATAAGTCCTTGAATACGCCAAAACGGAAAACCCAAACAAAAAGTCAGAAATAAGACACAATAAAAGAGAGCGTAGGGTTAATTTCGCATTTAGTAAGAAAATCGAGTAAACCTTACGTTTAAAGTATATGGTGTGTTCAGAAAATGTATGTAAAATGTTACGGAGAATATTTTTGTAGAATATGTTAACCCTCTAACTCCTTAAGGTAAGGGTCTTTTTTGTCCTTCTTTTAAAAAAGAGCAAAAAACACCATTAAAACAGGTATTTTAGGGGTTAAAATGTTCCGCAAAAATATTCGCCGTGCAATTTTACTATAAGTCCTTTTCACGGCAAATATTTTTGCGGACCATTTTAACCCCTTAAATACCTGTTTTAATGGTGTTTTTTGCTCTTTTTTACAAGAAGGACAAAAAAGACCCTTACCTAAATGAGTTAGAGCAGCGGTTACCAACCTTTTTGACTCGCGTACCCCTAATTTTAAATTTTGTCAGCCGCGTACCCCCTAACAAAATTTTTGTTTTCGTTAAAAAAACCCTTGCGAAATAATGTAAGAGACAAAAAAGTTGAAAGAAAGTATGAAGTTAGGTTGAGATTGCAAGAAATAGAATTGTAGTGTTGGAAACTGTCAAAATTTATTCTGTAGAAACTATAAATATTCACATCCAGTCAGAAATTGCCAACCGTACCAAAAATTTTGTGTTGGTACAATGTCGGGCTAGCCAAAAATACAACATTGTATAGTGTAAAACAGTTTTACTAAAAATATTGTGATGGCACAACTTTGTGTTTACATAAAACACTACACTATAGATTATAATTTAAAAGTTTAAGATTTTTATTTTTTTTTAAAAGTTTTTGATTTACATAGACTTCAACTCTTTAATCTAAGTGGACACTTAAGAAGTTGCTTTTTCAATCAATTTGTACAAAATGGTAGCTAAAAAGCACCACATCGCGATTTTCAATACATTCCTAAGCAAAAGGTAAATCTAAGGTCGTAATTTTGTAAAATCAATGTTAACCCAACGTCAAAACAAAAGTCGAGCGATCGTTGGCCACTAGACTTAGAAACGGTTATGATTCGCCAACGTTGGTACCGTTGCCGCCAACTTCATTCCAACGTTGGCCCGTTTGTATTTTTCTGCCTGGGCATATATAAAAAACAGTTTTCATTAACAAGACAAACTGACATTTAAAATCCTAGTGATGATAACACTAACTGGGGTGTTTGAAACCGGTATGGAAAGTACCAGAAATGTCTATAATTTTTAGAATTTAAATTTTTCTTCTGCATTTTTTCAACTCGAACCCTTGCTGCTCATATAAATATTAGAGTTAATTTTGAAATTTTTGATAATTTTTTGAAGGATTTAGGGGAGATCAAAACAATGGTGGAATTTTTTGGAAAAATTTTCGCTCCCTGGGGTGGTTCAATGCATCTGAAAACGCGGATTTTGAGCTCATTTTTCTGCAGAGCAAAAACAGCTGAAAATATTGCAAATCTGATTTCAACAGTTGATTCTGCACCAAAAATTTAAATAACGGACGTTTTTTGAACTCTTAAAAAAAGTTCCAGAAACACATCACAGAGGGTGGAAATATAATGTTTTTTATTTTTTTTTTAATTTTTTTGTTTTATATACAAGGGCAGATCCACAATTCCGTGACTTTTCGAATGAAACGCCCTCGTATATACAATGAAAGGACATTTTGAGGTTAACAAAATTGTACCAAAATTTCCACTCTACCACAACCCGTCTCAAAAATGCCCAAAACACGTTTTTTGAGAACTTTGATATACATTTCTCAAAAACCTGACATCATAGTAAAATTTGGGAACCATATTCGGAATCAGCATCGAAACGTTAATCGAAAACAAAAATACGTTTTTTATTAACTTTGACCTCAACTTTCTTAAAAACCTGACGTTATGGAAAACTTTGGAAGCCAGGTGCGGAACCAGCATTGAATGGTTTATCTAAAACAAATGTCCAAATTACTAAAACTTTGAGTACCCCCGCGGACAGTTTCGCGTACCCCCTAGTGGTACGCGTACCTTAGGTTGGTAACCGCTGAGTTAGAGGATTAATATATTCTACAAAAATATTGTCCGTAACATTCTACATAAAGTAGCTGAACTCACCATATACTTTAAACGTAAGCTTTACTTGATTTTCTTAATAAATGCGAAATTAACCCTAAGCTCTCTTTTGTTGTGTCTTGTTTCTGACTTTCTTGTTGAGTTTTCAGTTTTGGTGTATTCAGGGACTTATAGTAAAATTTCACGGCGGATATTTTTGCGGAACATTAAGACCCCTTTAATCCCTGTTTTAATGGTGTTTTTGCTCTTTTTAAAAAGAAGGACAAAAAGGACCCTTAATTTGAGGAGTTAGGGGGTTAATATATTCCACAAAAATGTTCTTCGTAACATTTTACATAAATGTTCTTAATAAATGCGAAATTAACCCTAAGATGTCTTTTGTTGTGTCTTATTTCTGACTTTCTGGTTGAGTTTTCAGTTTTGATGTATTCAGGGACCTAAAGTAAAATTTCACGACGAATATTTTTGTGGAACATTTAAACAACTTAAATCCCTGTTTTAATGGTGTTTTTTGCTTTTTTTTGAAAAGAAGGACAAAAAACCCTTATCTTGAGGAGTTAGAGGGTTCATATGTTCCACAAAAAATGTTCTCCGTAACATTTTACATAAATTTGCTGAACACACGATATACTTTAAACGTAAGCTTTACTCGATATTCAATAAAGATTGACAATACAACATTTGCATTTGGGGGAAACTTTACCTCCCCCTAAAATGAAACCCAGATGTAAACTTTCAAAACGTCGATTCACGTATATTTTTTTTTGTCTCTTCTATCAAATTTTTTTGGTCTGACCTTGTAATTTTGGAAAATATTTGATTTTGTTGAACAGTGTAATCGTTAAGGTGGTCCCCATATAATTTTTTTTATTTTTTATAAACTTGTTTTATAAAATCAGTTCCTACCGCTCCCATGATACCTTCTAGAGGGGTAAAATGCAAGACCGACCTCTATTAATTTTTGCCCCCAACATTTTTCTAAAAAAACCTACCCCCTATCTACACTTCCTAAGATAGCTTCCATACAAAAGTTACATTTTTAAAAAAATCGAGCGAAATTTTAAGAGCTAAAATTTTTATTATGCAACACAATTTTTGTTTTTAGGCACGTTATCAAATTTTGTATTTAAATAGTTCTTACTAATAGAAATGTGATAGCAAACAGAAATTTTAAGATTTCTCAAAATTTCCAAAAATATGATTTTTTGCAATTTTTCCTGCCACGCCCACAATAAAGGCGGTGTTAAAAATTCCCGCATGGTGGCTACTTACATGTTAGAGCAGCAACACCTGGCTCATCGGAGGCGCGCGTTTTTTTACGGTGGGTTAATTTCGATTTTCAGGCCAAATTTGGATGGGGCTGACAGTGGAAATATTTACACCTCGTTCTCCATTTTTGTTTTAAACTCATCTACGTGATGTTACTTTTTAAAATATTAAAAAAATCATCTGAACGAAACTTTTTATCTAGAGTCAAAAGACTGTTGGTACTTTAAAGTGGTGTAATTTCTAACTAAAAGAAGATACCGCTTAGTGTTTTGTTTTGAAAAAATCAGAAATCTATCTAGTTTGAAATAAATAGGAATTAGCTTGAAATACATAGGAATAAATGCGACCATGCTATTGGCAAAAAACTGGAGCAGGATCGGTCAAACTTTGAAATTTCACTTTTTAAAATGCACTAACTCGAAAAGTATGAGAGATAACTACACCCAAAAAGCAGCTTTTTTAGGTCTCCACTAGCACATTGTCCACATATAATTTTTTAGATAATCTATTAACAAGCAAAAAAATGACATGCGTTCAAAGTGTTCGTATGCAAAAAGTACCTTACTTTGGGGAAGTTCTTCTGCCTGCCCCGTTCAACCGCTGGGCTCCAACTTCGGAACTTAAGCTACGTTAGCTATGACCATTTCAAATTGCATGGCAATCGGTCCGGTACTTACTAAACGGCTGAATTATTTCCAAAAAAAAATTGCCAAATCTCCCACTGTGCAGGGTAGCAAGTATTTTTTTATACCCTCCAACCACGCAATACTTACTTTGTCATTCCTATAAAGTATTGATCCATGATCGATTCTAATACATTCTATGAATGTCCGTCCGTCTGTCTGTCCGTTTGTATATAACACGATGCAGTCCAAAATAAAAAAGTTAGACTCCTGAAATTTGTCTGGAATATGTAGGCTAAGTTCGTAAATGGGTAAAATCGGCCCAGAGAAAAAAATTTTTCATTGAAAAGCTAAACCAACCTCTAAAAACCGCTACTTTTTACAAGTTTTCTTTGTTTTTTGTTAAACAAATGAAACATTTTTATGCAAGAAAAGTTTAAAGTCCTGCATTTGGGGATTTAAAAATTTCGGGTTTTTGAACCGCCCCTTTTATGGGCGTGGATGAAAAAAATATTACAAATTAGAGATGGGCGCGTGAGTGACTTTTGACTTACACTCACTCACGCTCACTACAGGAATTTTAGAATCACGCACACTCACTCACGAGCATATTTTTTCTACTCACACTCACTCACAATCATGTGAGTAAATTTAATGCAACTCACACTCACGTGCACTCACACAAGCATCACTTACACTCACGTTGACTTACACTCACGAAACTCTTATTTATACAAAAAAAAAAATTCAAAAACTTAAATTTCAAAAATCTTTCAAAATTTTTTAGCAAAATTTTAAGTTTAGCGAAATTCAAAATTTTTTTTTTGCTTTTTTCGGGACGGAATCTTAAGTTAAGCCAAATTTTAAATTTTTTTGTTGCATTTTTGGGTATGAAAGGAAATATGAAAAGAAAATAAATCACGCAAACTTTCGCAAAAAAATCGACTCACGCACACTCACTCACGCAAAAATCTTACTCACACACACTCACTCACGCAAAAATCTTACTCACGCACAGTCACTCACGTATTTTTTTTCTCCACTCACACTCACTCACAATCACGTGAGTAAAATTGAATTCAGTCACACTTACGCGTGAATCACGCTATAATTGGCTCATGTTCCCATCTCTATTACAAATAATGGAAATCGTAATAAATGACTTTGTAAACTTTTATCGCTATGGAGAAAGTGCCCCAAAGTCCCCTACCGACCCCCCAACCCCAAAAAAAAGACGCCCATGACATTTTTTTTTTTATACCCTCCACTCTAGTGATAGAGGGTATATATAAGTTTGTCATTCCGTTTGTAACACCTCGAAATATTGGTCTAGGACCCCATAAAGTATATATATTCATGATCCTCGATCGATTTTAAGACGATCTAGCGATGTCCGTCCGTCCGTCCGTCCGTCCGTCCGTCTGTCCGTCTGTCTGTCTGTCTGTCTGTCTGTCTGTTGAAAACACGCTAACTTTTGAAAGACTTTACGGATGCTCCTGAAGTTTGGCATATATGTTGGGCATTTACCTGGTCAGGTTGGTATTGCAATCCAGCGAAATCGGTCCAGTGGTTCAAAAGTTATAAGCAAATGAGTAAATTTCGGCAAGGGTTTTTCTGGAATTTACGAGATAAAACACACGGTAACTTTCGAACGGCAATTCTGAGGGTGCTAAAGTGTGGCATATATATTTGCCGTTCCTCTGGTCCAGTTGGTTTTAAATTTCAGCCAAATCGGTCCAGTATTTCAAAAGTTATTAGCAAAACCGTAAATTTTAGATTCGCCTCACCTTAAATTCACGTGTTGAAACCCCGTTACAGGTTTTAAAAACATTGGTAAGTCACAAAAATATTTTACAACGCATTTTTGTCACTCAAAAATATTTTTACACTAAAAGAAAAAAAAAAATACACTCGAAAAAAATTTTACACTCAAAAAAAATTATACACTCAAAAAAAATTTAGTAAATTATTTTTTTTTTTCAAAAATTAGTTAAAAAAAAGTTTTTTTAAACAAAATAAAATATTTCTAATCAAAAATGTTATTTGTTCACTCTAGAAAATTTACTATAACTTAAATAGGGCATTGTGGAGGGTATTCATAGATTCGGCCAATTCGAATTTAGCTTTTCTACTTGTTTTATTTTTATTTACTCTCATTTAATTTATTATTTTTTCATATATTTTTACATTTTTTAAAATATTTATTCAATTGTTTTACTTATTTTGATATTATTTTAATAATTAAAACAAAATAAAAATTAAAATGCTTATTGATGACATTTTTTGACGACAAGTGGAAATGTGTCATCACTTGTTTCTTCAGTTTTACCGACATGTTTCATCATATGGAAGAAAATCGTCATCAATATGATGAAATTTGTCATCAAAATTGATGACATCAAGTGATGAAACAGCTTCATCACTATGATGAAGCACTTATCTTTGAGTCACCAATCACCAAATTAATAAAATATTTGTTTAACCAATTTTTTATTTTTTTTTTTTTGATCACAAATTCGATAAATCTTTTATTTTTAGTTTTTAACTAATGACCCATTGACACAAAACCAAACTTTCAGAATCGAAAAAAGTTGACATTTTACATAACAAAATCCTCAAGGATTTTTTTTAGTTCAGAGCTAGGTTTTTTTTACATGCATTAAAAGCTGATAATATTAAAGCATTTAAAGTTTTCGTGTACTAAACTTGTCCTATTTTATTGGCCCTTTGTGGTGCCCTTATTGGACATGTGGGGTCCAGCGTCCAAACTTAAGCTCGAAATTACGTTAGCTATAACCGGTATGAATTTCGCTGCAATCGGTCTATTACCTACTTTCTGAATAGTCAAATCATTAATAAGAATCCACTGTGCATCGTTGCGTATGATTGTTATTTGAAAGAAAATAACAAAAATGTTGATCAAAACAATGATTGATTTATTTAAATTTTGTTGATTAATAGATTTAATTGAACATTTTAAGTCAATATCTTTTTGTGTGTATCTCACTCAGTTTTAAAAATAATTTTTGTACAAAAAATCACCCCTTATCGAGGCGTTACTGTATTATCTACCACCTAAACTATCTACGTAATGCCTGATGCCGGTTAATATTGTTGCTGTTCGCTTGTCTATCTCTAGATTTTTATATGTAAGAATAAATGTTGACCAAGTTAAGTGCTGGTTTTTTGTATCAATGTGTTTGTGTACAACAGAGAGTTGAACAATAATAGCAACAACATCAGCAATGAAAAAAACATGGTCTATAAAAGCAGCGGTAACAGTTTGAAGTGAACGACCATCAAGGTAACTGGCAAAATAGCAATTACAATAACAACAACATCAACAAACACAATAGCGCGTTAGTCAAAAGAAAATCCAAACTATTTGTGTTTAAAGACAAAATAACAAAAAAAATAAAAAATTGCCAGCAACAGTCAACAACAACATTTTTTGCTTTACTTCTTGTAGCAACAACAAAAAAAGGTGATTGTGCTATGATGGTGATTGGGTGGAGAGTCTTGAAAATTTTTCAGCAACAAAAAGTTACACAAAAAAAATATATATAGCAACTCTTTTATTTCTTTTTTTATAGCAAAAAGAGAAGTTAAAGAAGTGTATTGCTAATGCGGATCAGGCTTGTCATGCTAGCACTATAAGTGCTAGAACTAGCAGTAATTTAGCAATTATATTTAATGAATAGATGCTAAAAAAAATCTAGCACCTTTTACAAAAAACGTTTAATATTTTAGTGATAGGGGATTTGGGGAACTTTAAAATAAGTTCCAAACGGAATGATACCCAAAAGAAAACTTATAAACTCCCGACTTTTTTTAATACGAATTCTTTATGAATTAAGTACATGTGCGTGGTGACTTTTCACAATTATTTTTGGGAGTTATTTTATTATGAAATAATTTACAAAGGAAATACCTCTAAAAAATTTTATTTCTACTCTGCACAGCTTTTTATACCCTCCAACCACAGTATGGGGTTATACTCACTTTTCCATTCCGCGTGTAACGCATCAAAATATCGGTCGGGGACCCCATGAATTATACATATATTTTTATTGATTTATGATGTATTATAAGACATTCTATAAATGTTCGTCCATCTGTTTGTAAAAGCCATGATGCAGTCCGAACCAAAAGAGTCAGCCCCCTTAAATTAAGCACGATCATGTCTAATGGTCCTAAGGCGATCAAGTTCGTATATGGTCAAAATCGGAATAGAGAAAAAGCTCCCCCTTGAATAACTGCCCCAGAAAAACACAATTTTTTAACATTTATTTTTGTCATTTTGTTCAATAAATGAAAAATTTTTATGCCATATGAAGTTCAACGACCTTCACTTGGACCAAGGGGTTCATCTAGTACCATTTCGAAATTCCGATTTTCCATTCCTGACCCTATTTTTTGTATTTAGCAGCTCAACAGCCTTTACTTATGGCAACACTTATATAGATACATACACTTTTATAAAAATATTGATACAATTGTTGTGTTGGCGAGATATTTTTTTACTGTAGTGAAGTCAGTGATGCCATTTTAGCACTTTTAGTGCTAGATTTAGCACTTTTTTTTTTGACTTAGCACTAAAGTTTTGGAAAAAGGTGCCAAGTGCTAAGTTAGCACTTTTTATAATTTTTTAGCATTTTTAGCATTTCTTTTACATTTTAATTTGTTTTTTAAATCTCTTGTAAAAATTTTTAGCCTGCGGCGCTTTCTTTGCACCTGTATAATGAAATAACTCCCAAATCGTATAGAATTTATTTAATTTCTTTTCTTTCTCAGGAATCCCAAGAAATAAAGAAAGTTTAAATTGAAAGTCAAAAATTAAGAAAATATAAATTAAAATTTAGAAATCCCAGTTAAAATTCAGGAAATCCAATTGAATTTAAAAATTCAAATAGAAATTAAGAAAATATTAATTGAAATTCAATAAAACCAACTGAAATTCAGAAAACTAAATTGAAATTTAGAAAACCTAGTCGAAATTCAGAAAAATGAAATTGAGAAAAACCAATTTAAATTCAGAAAATCCAATTGAAAAACAGAAAACATTTTCGAAATTCAGAAAATCCAATCAAAATCAAGAAAACCATTGGAAATTAAGAAATCCATATTGTAATTAAGAAGATTTTAATTGAAATTCAGAAAACCCAATTTAAATTAAGAAAACGCAATCGAAATTCAGAAAAAAAAATTATGTTTAGAAAACCAAATTGGAATCAAGAAAATTTACTCTCAATTTTCGGATCAAAAAATATCTAAAGCCGATATGAATACATATGGAGAAGATCTGAATAGATCCATTTATATATGATCATTTTGTTATATTTGAATAGGTTCAGGCTTTTAAGGTAAATAAAAAAACTTGTTAATTTGCAAAATTAATCTTTTAAAAAAAATTTAAATTGAGTTGTTTTTCAAAAAAAATATTTTTTACAATATATTTGTCTATCGCGCGAAAACTTATGAAGTAATGGAAAAGTAACGTGTGTAAATTTTGTTGCAAATTTGATTAACTTTAATTTGGTTTCTATTGCGAGTAGATCGGAGGTACATTACTCAATATATAGGGAAAACAGTGAAAATAACTCCAAAAAACGCTGAAAAATTTATTACAAATATGTATCCGTGAAAATTATTTTCGATCAAATTTTTAAGTTTAAATATGTAGACGAAGTTAGTGCGCATTTTCGTGTTAAATTAGAGTTATTGTTAAAAATCATTATTTGTTAATTTAATGAAAGAAGAAAAAAAATTTAGCACTTTTTTTTTTGGTCTGTAGAGCATTTTAGCACTTTTTTTCTGCCATTTAGCATTTTTTCAAAATTCTCTTATGGCAACACTGAGTGAAGTTTAAAACTAACCTAAACATGTCAGCATTATTACGTTTTGCTTTTACTATTTTTTTTTGTTATCAAAACACAGTGGTTTTATTGTATTTGAATGCAAGTTTTGGATATAAAACAATTAGTTTCCCACTGAAAAATAAATTTGCGAATGACATTGTTTTGCACACCGAGTTAGATTTAGATACTAGCTTTGCAGAAAGTTTATTTCACCTACTCACACGGGGTTCACATGTGCACAAAATGGCAATTAATTCAGATAAGCAGTAGTTTTAAAATATTATATTTTTTTTATTGATGAGCTATCATAAACCCGTTAAAATTCACATTTTGAAAAAAAAAAAAATGGAAAACTATTTAAAAAAACAAGTAGAAAAGTTAAATTCGACTTTGCCGAATCTATGAATACCCTCCACAATGCCTTTTTTTTTAAGATAGTACATTTTTTGACGTGAAAAAAATTAACAATTTTGATTAGAAATATTTTATTTTGAGTAAAAAACTCTTTTTTGAGTGTAAAACTTTTTTCGAGTGTAATGTTTTTTTACTGTAAAAATATTTCTGAGTGAATGCACGCACGTATACACACAAAATATTGTCATTTTTATAAAGAAAAACAAATTTTTTTTTGAGTGTAAAACTTTTTTTGAGTGTAGAATTTTTTTTGAGTGTAAAATTTTTTTCGAGTATAATTTTTAAGTCACCAATGCTTTTAAAACTAATCAAGTTTAAAAATCATTGCTTTAAAACTAAACAAGTTTGAAAAGCATTGTTAAGTTACCACCAATGCTTTTCAAACTTGTTAACAAACATGAGGCATTTAAGATGAAACCAATCTAAAATTCAGGGTTTTGCTTATAACTTTTGAACCACTGGACCGATTGAGCTCAAATTCAGTATCAAACAGACCTAGAGAACGGGAAAGATATATGTCAAGCTTCAGCAGTCTCATTATTGCCTTTCGAAAGTTAGCGTGTTTTTTTATCTCGTAAATTAGAGAAAAACCTTTGCCGGAATTTACTCTTATGCTCATAACTTTTGAACCATTGGACCGATTTCGCTGGATTGCAATACCAACCTGACCAGGTAAATGACCAACATATATGCCAAACTTCTGTAGCCTCTATAAAGTCTTTCAAAAGTAAGCGTGTTTTCTACGGGCGGACAGACAGACAGACGGACGGACGGACGGACATCGCTAGATCGTCGTAAAATCGATCGAGGATCATGAATATATATACTTTATGAGGTCCTACAACGGAATACAACGGAACGGAATTACAAACGGAATGACAAACTTATATATACTTACCATCTATCACTAGAGTGGAGGGTATAAAATGTACATTTTAACCTGTTAGGCGTTTTGTTGTTTTTCGGAAAAAAGGGTAATAGTTCCAAATTTTTGCTGTAACATTGAAATGAAAAGCAATTATTTAAAAAAAAAAATTATTAGCGGTTTTTGGAATCTTCAAACGCGAATATATCAAAAACGGTGTAACCTAGAAGAATTATGAAAGAAGATTTTGAATTACGAGGTCAAAATCTATTAAATACATGAAAGTGTTTAATTTTTTGAAATTAAAAACGCGATTTTCGCAAAAAGTGCTCATCGAAGATATTGATTTTTGTTGCTAAATTTTTCTTAAACATCCAAAATACATTTTTTTCTTAAATATCCAAAATAAAAAAATAAAAAATTATGGTGGTCGCACTTTTAGGTTACATCCGCTTCCGACTAGCCGTGTGTAAACAAATAAGCTCAGACTGGTCAACAGCCTGTTCCGAAAAATAAAATTTAAGGTAATAGTAATAAACCGATGCTCTTTCGAGAGCTGGTTATGGGAAAAATAATTTAAAAAAAATGGAGTCTGCCTTTGCCTCCCTACAATCGGTTACAGCTCGCAAACGTAGTGCTTTTTGTAAAAAAAAAAAATAATTTTTGTTTCGGCCGCAATTGGTGTCAAAATTTCCGGAAGGTGGATTACTTAAAATGCACTGGTGCACCAAACTTATTCCATGAAAACTGTTTTAAATATTTTTCCCTTAACGTACTCAGTATTCCGCGAATTTTGACACCAATATCGGTCAAAACAAAAAATATTTTTTTTTGACAAAATACACTACGATTGTGAACTTTAACCGGTTGTAGCGAGGCAAAGACAGACTCTAATTTTTTTTTTTTGATTATTTTTCCCATTATCAGCTCTGTAATATTCCATTAAAACTGTTTTAAATATTTTTTCCTTAACGTTCTAATATTCCGCGTATTTTGACAACAATATCGGTCAAAACAAAAATTATTTTTTTTTGACAAAATACACTACGATTGTGAACTTTAACCGGTTGTATCGAGGCAAAGACAGACTCCAATTTTTTTTTTTTTAATATTTTTCCAGTTATCAGCTCTGTAATATGCATAATTTTTTCGCTATAACCAAACAAAATTCCTTGTCAACCTTAGATTTTTTAGTTATCTTGAGTATAAATTTCAAAAAAAAATCGGGTTTATTCATTTTGATGACTTTTGTTGTAGGGGAAAATATACCCCAATGGAATTAAATTTTGATTGCGGAATCGAGTTTAGGAGACCACAACTCATAAAGATTAGTAGGTATAAATTCGGAGTATTTTTTTTTGTGGATCGTCATTTTCCTATGCAAAAACATGCACAGGCAAATGACGAATTTGTATAAAAACCCATTTAAGTACTTACCTTAAAAAAACTGGCTTGAATACAAAGTTAATATTAAAAATGTATTTAAAAAAAAAAACTCACATAAAATGATAAAAAATATAACTTTTAAAACAAAAAACAGCACAGGCAAATGACAAATGTATTTGTGACAGCTCATTACGAAAGACAAAACGCGAGAGACTTCATTTAATTAAAATGTTTGGCTAAAAATCGGATACATGTTTACGCAGTAGATATAATGTACTTTTAAATTAGAATTGTTGCAAGTTTACAATGGTTTGGAGATTTTAATTTTAACGAATTTAAGAATTTACATAGAAATGATGCATAACTTTAAGGACAAACAATAATCAGCCATAAAAATAGAAATTTATAAAAAGTTATAAACAGTAGTAGAATAAACAAGTAAAAAAGTTAAATTCGGCCTTGCCGAATGTAGTGATACCCTCCATAATTTCAAAAAGATTATTGCAAACAACTTTATTTAAAAGGAAATTACTTTTTAAAAAAAAAAAAATTTAAAAAAATTTCCGCGAAAAAAAATTTTGGTAAAAAAAAATCCGCGATTTTTTTCTTTTTTTGTCAAAAAATATCTTCGTACTTGTTTAAATACCATTTGGTGTTCAATTATGTTCACATATGTCAACCAGAAGCCGAATTAAAGCATTTTGTATTTTTAGGTTATTTTGAATGTACTGAAATTTTTGAGGTATGCTTACATTTTCGTTCATAACTTTTGAACCGCTGAACCGATATCGCTCAAATGCAATACCAAACTTCTCGGGAGAACTTCCAATATACTTGTTAAGTTTCAGTCATCTCTATGCAATATTTTGTCCGCGTGAGCATTTTCCACAGACAGACAGACAGACAGACGGACAGACGGACAGACGGACATCGCTAGAATGTCTTAAAATCGATCGGGCATCATGAATATATATACTTTATGGGTTCCCAGACCGATATTTCGATGAGTTACAAACAGAATGACAAACTTATATATACCCTCTATCACTAAGTGGAGGGTATAAAAAATCCTACAATATACAATTTTCACTAGTTTTAATTAATATTTATGTACTGTTTTCTGTCAAAATTTAGCAAAAACTTAAAAGGGAAGTAAAGCGAAACGTATTTTTTTATAGCGGTCCAAATTCATATTTAGTGGTTGCAAATGAGGGGGGAAAACTGCCACTTTTCAGTTTCTTCGTTTGTCTCCTGTATCACCGTCCGACAAAAAAAACAAATATTTCGTTAAACACGAACTGGGTAATGTCCGATTGCAACTAGAAAGAAAGTGTAGTAAAACTGAGTTAAAACACCTCAATTCAACCGAAAAAAGTAGAATTTTTGACCTTACCCCTTTCGAATTTGATGAAACTTGGAATATTGTTGGGCCCTTACAAAAAAATCATAATGCCAAAATTTTGGACTTTTGGTACTTTTTCTTCCCGAGATATGGGGTCTTGAAAATTGCCAAAATCGTATCTATTTGACAAAAGTGTTCTGAGATAAATAAAGATAGCTCGAAAAGTAATTACAATACACGTCTCAGTCAGGTCGCAAATAATAGATAATAAGACAGCATTTAAAATGGCATTCCCCAAGATTTTTTTTGAAAAAGGTCTAAGGTCATTGGTCTTAACCTTAATTTTTGGAGAGCTATATCTCAAAAAACGATATTTTTAAAATTTTGGAAAAAATATATGTGATTAAGAATCATCTATACTACTTAAGTTTAAATTTTCAGGATGGAGACTTCATTGGAACTTTTTATATTAATAGAAACGTTGTGACAGGAAAGAAAAAGCGGTGTAATTTCCCTTAGAAAAAAAAAAATTTTTTTGTCTTTGAAATTCTGGTACCAAAATTTATTTTTCTGAATCTTTTTGACGTGCTGAGTCCAAATATGACCTTTGAACTGGCCTATCGCTATTAGTTTTCGAGGTATCTGCACATAAATATGTGAAAATTGCTAAAATGCTATTGCTGTGTTATTTTTGAAAATTTAGCTGCATATATCTTGAAAAGTAATAGCGATAGGCAAGTTCAAAGGTCATATTTGGACTCAGCACGTCAAAAACATTCAGAAAAATGAACTTTGGTAGCAGAATTTCAAAGACAAAAAAAAAATATTTTTTTTCTAAGGGAAATTACACCGCTTTTTCTTTCCTGTCACAACGTTTCTATTAATATAAAAAGTTCCAATGAAGTCTCCATCCTGAAAATTTAAACTTCAGTAGTATATATGATTCTTAATCACATATATTTTTTCCAAAATTTTAAAAATATCGTTTTTTGAGATATAGCTCTCCAAAAATTAAGGTTAAAACCAATGACCTTTGACCTTTTTCAAAAAAAATCTTGGGGAATGCCATTTTAAAGGCTGTCTTATTATCTATTATTTGCGACCTGACTGAGACGTGTATTGTAATTACTTTTCGAGCTATCTTTATTTATCTCAGAACACTTTTGTCAAATAGATACGATTTTGCCAATTTTCAAGACCCCATATCTCGAATACTGGAATGACCAGAAGCCTGAAAAATTGGCAAAATCTCTTTTTTGTTAAAGTAAATATCAGTACTTAATTTCATTAAATTTTAAGGGGGTGCGGTCAACTCCTCCGATGAATTGAGGTGTTTTAGCTCAACTGCATTTATAGTTTTTTATGTCGTGATATTGTTTCATTTTAAAAGGATTTCAAAGTTTCAGGGGATTAATTTTTGTAAAATATTTTATAAATATTTGATCTTGTCCTAGGATGCCACTATTGATGGCAAATTAAAGAAGAAGATTTACGCTAATTTTGCCATTTTATTATTTTGACACATTAGGAAAAAGGAGGTAAGTAATGTCCATTCAAAGCTTTGTCCTTAAATATCATTTAAAATTTTTAACAAAATATTTTGATAATTTTTTGAAAGTACATTATTAATACAGTTTTTCTTGATATGATGAAATAAATAAAATGGAAAAATTTGCAATCAATAGTGACATTATAACTCAAGTACAAATATTTAAAAAAAAATATTTTACAAAATGGAATCCTTTAAAAATATGAAGTCTTTTTAAAAGGAAACATGGTCACGGAATGAAAAACTGTAAATGCAGTTTTACTCCATTTGATCTCTACATTTAGACTAGAGTTTGCAAATAATCGAGATATTTCATAATCGCGATTACGATTAAAAAAATTGCAGTTAATCGCGATTATCGATTAATCGAATTCTTTAAATAAAATGAGTAGCAGTTGCTTTAATTAAAAAATAATTTAAAATTCACATTTCAAAACGTACGAAAACACAAAAAATAATCCCCAGCAAAAATAAATTGAGTTTTTGGTATTTTTATTATATCACTAGCTGTTTGCACCCGGCGTTGCCCGGGTTGAAAAAAACATTATATAATGAATGACAGTTTGTAATGCCCTATGGTTACATCCTCGGTTAGCACTACATCTGGTGAAAACTTCAATTTCAAATCATTTTACAACACCTATGGCCCATTGTTCCTGCCTCGGTAGTACTCGACGTTTAAGCGTGATTACCGAATAGAAAGAAATAACTTTCAATATATTACAAAAAGGTGTGTGGCAACTTAAGTCCCTTTGTATGGCCCCGCATCAGTTAGTCAGTAAGTAAAAATCGGCTAAGCCGTTTTTGCGTGATTGCGGAACTGGCAAAAATAATTTTCAAATAATGCAAAGGGGCTCGGCATTTTACAACACCTTTGCCCAATCACGCGCTAATATTGCATATTGTTCCCGCCTGGGTTAGTACTATATGTGGTGAAAGTTTTGTTTAAATCAGTTTAGGCGCTTAAGCGTAATTGCAGAACAGACAGATAAAATTTGCAGTGTGTTTCATAGGGGCGTAGCAACTTACGCCACGTGGTCGAAACGCGCTCTGTTATAGTTTTTATTTCCCGCTTCAAAAGTACTATATGTGGTGAAAATTCCAGTAAAATCGGTTATGCCGTTTAAACATGATAATGGAACTGGCAGAAATAACTTTCAATTTAATACAAAGAGCGTGGGATTTTGGTCCCCTTCGCCAAATCGCACTCTTTTATAGTCTTTAGTTTCCGCCTCGGTTAGTACTATCTGTTGCGAAAATTGTATGTTAATTGGTTCAGCAGGCAAAAATAATTTAAATAATACAAAGGGGCGGCATTTTACAACGCCTTTGCCCCATCACATCCTGATATGGCACATTGTTCCCGCTTCGGTTAGTACTATTTGTGTTGAAAATTGCAATAAAATCGGTTCAGACGTTTAAGAGTGATTACGGAACAGGCAGAAATAACTTTCAATGTAATTGTATTACATTGTACTTTTACACTTATCCGTCAGAACGACCTCCTATTATAACCTATAGTGCCCGCCTGGGTTAGTACTACGTGTGGTGAAATTTTCATTAAAATCGGTTCAGACGTTTAAGCGGGATTACGGAACAGGTAAAAAAACTTTCGATTTAATACAAAGGGGCGTGGCATTTCCGCCTCTTTGTCGCATTCCTATTATGAACTATATTTTTCGCTTGGATAAATACTATATGTGGTGAAAATTTCTTTAAAATCGGTTCAGCCGTTTAAGCGTAATTACTGAATAGGCAGAAATAACGTTCAATATAATACGAAGGGCGTATCATTTTACGCACACTTGGTCAACCGGTCTCTCTTATGGCCTTTAGTTCCCTCCTTGGTTAGTACAATCCGTGGTGAAAATTTCATGTAAATCGGTTCAGCCGTTATTTTGGAGCAGATAGAAAGAAAAACCAAAGGATGCCACGCCCCTTTGGAAGGATATTATATTTACAAAAAGTGGGCGTAAAAGGAGGCGTGGCTTCCAATCAAGATGCGGGATGGCCTATATTTCCTTGCAAATAACGCCCTATTAGTATGCCAAATTTCATGCTAATCGGTAACAAACATCAAAATATAGTAACAAACCAAATTTATTGAAGAATCTCAAATTCACAAAAAGTGGGCGTAAAAGGAGGCGGGGCATCCAATCATTCCAGAAAATTCTCTATCTACATGCCAAATTTCATTTCAATCGGTTCAGTAGTTTTCTTCTGAAAGCGACACAAACAAACAAACATACAAACAAACAAACTAACATGTCATTTTTATATATATATAAGGATAGCTCATCGAAAGAGCGCTCTTGCGAAGTTGTTGTTAAGATTTTTTTGTTTAAAAACTTATAATATTATTTTTTGATAAAATTTCAAACATACTTTCCTTTTCGACATCTTAACCACTTTTTAAATGATGAATAATGATTTTTGAAAAAAAAAATACAACATTTAATAAACTCTACAAAGAGAGCTTCAGTATCTTTATCTGTGCTACCAAAGAGTGCTCTAAACTGTGACATTGACATCTTACCTAAATTCAGGTGGTTTGGATGCGTTTTTTGATTCGTGATTCCTTTCCCAAAGCTGCTTTCAGTTCAACAAAAATTGTTCAAACCCCTCTTCATTCGGTTAACAACGATCAAGGTTTGGAAAAATTAAATTTTTGGACAAAATTCCATGTCCGAATTTTTTGATTAGATTCGGCTAAAGCATTTTAAATATATTTTAAAAACCAAATTTATTGGTTACTAAGATCAGAATTTTAATTTTACTTTAAACTTGTATGACTCTTACGAGAAAAAAAAAGAAAAAAAAAAATTGGAAACAAGTTAAATGAATCATGGGCCAACCCAGAAACATTTTCCGTTCCAAATAATTGGTTTCAGAACGCATCATATTATTCTGCAATCTATTCTACTTAACATTCTCGAATCAATGATTTTTGTTTGAAATTGTGTCGAACGCAATCGTTTTTAGAGCAAATACTTTTTTTGAAAAATAATTTTACATAGAAAATTTTGTAGTGATTACCGTAGAATATATTCAGGAATCTATTGCAAAAGGAATCAGTTCCAAAAAGAAAAAAATGAAACTGATTAAAATTCGTCATAAAAACAGTGTATTTCATAGAAAATGCACTCAGAAAATTATGTCACATAATACTACATGTTAGTTGCTTGTATATTTTACAGTAGTTAGTTGTTTTCAACTACAAAGTTAGTTGTTTTTGTATGAAAAATATCAAACAACTATTTCTGTTAGGTATTTTAAGTAGTTTTTTTGAACGACTAACAAAAAAGTACTGTACTGTAGTAACAGTTATTTAAAGTAGTTAATTTTATTTTTTCGATATCTAAAAAAAATTTAAAGTTTTTTTCCAAAAAATATAAATAAATTTTTGTTTCACAACTTTTTTGAAAAAAAAACTTGAAAAAAATTTGGTCTTATTTTTTTTGAAAAAGTTTATGTAAAAAAAAAATTACGTATTGATTATTTTATTTTTACTACATTTTAGTTGTTTTGACTACAAATGTAAGTAGTTTTTACTACATAAGTCAGTTGTTTTTTGTCAGTTAAAATAACTAACATTGTTAGTTGATTTAACTGAAAAAGTAGTTGACCACAAAACAACTTACAAAGTAGTTATTTTAATTGACATTTTCAGTTGATTTTACTAACATAATTTTTTAAGTGTGATTAATCGTAATCGCATATTTTTTTTGTCGATTACGATTAATTGGTGCGAATAATCGCGATTACGATTACGATTTTAATCGTTTGCAAACTCTAATTTAGACGTCTATTATCTTTTTCATGTTTAATATTAGCTGTCGGACGGTGTATTATGCAAAGAAACCTAGTCATGTTACACACCAAATGAAAGGTCTCTGGAAAACCTATCTACATTTGTAAAGCACATGACCAAACATGCACAACTTTTTGTAATATTGAGTAAAATACCTAAATTTTTCGCACGTTGTAAGCAGGAGATAGGTCTTTAATCTGACACCAAATATGCCTATTTTTATTTTGATTAAATAGGCGTAAATCGTAAAAAGCTGAAAAAGGTCAACTTGCCACCATACAAATCGATCCCCCCTAAAAATGAGTTTGGGACGCATAAAAAAAAATATGTGTCGAATTAATTTTCGTTTTAAACAACATATCCAACCAGGTGACACCAGGGAGACTTCCCTTGCTAGTAAAAGTAGTGTTAGGGACAACCAAATGACTTTTTAGCACTTTGGTATCAATTTTATTTTAACGAAAATAAAAAAGTGGAATATATTTTATTGTCTCCAATTTTAACAAAAACAGCATATTTATTAGCCGGCAATCTCAGACTCAACCATATGTATTTTGTTACCGTTTTCCGATTATCAATTGACTGATGCAGAGTGGTCTTTTCTAAAAAATTTTGGAAATAACGGAACCAATCTCATGTTCATACTTGGTTTTCAGTACAAAACTCGAAAAGTAAAGCATTTATGGCTTTGGGATTGGATTGAAAATCGAAGGGAACCCAAGAGGAGACTATATTTATTAGTTTAAAATATGTGTAAAAACTCAAAATCTTTTGTTTACTACAGTCTGGTGTAGAGTTTAAAAATCGACATCTCATAGCAATCAGCAGTTTTATGTACTATTTGTTATTATTATGATTATTGTGGATGTGTTTTTTAGCAAGCAAGCTTCAATATTATAAAAACAGACTTTTTATTCTTAAAAGATTTTTTTTTGTAAAAAAAAGGGCTGAAATCTTTGGACAAGTAATAATAGTTATGTGTGCCAATAATAAGTTGTAATAATCATGATAATAATGGTTTTTAAGTGGTAGGTTGTCTTATGATTTCTTTCCCTTTTATTATATTTTTTTTCTTTTTCTTCTTAATTTTTTTTATATTCATCTTTGTAAAAATTTTCTGGTTGTCTTGAGTTCTCTGCCCTGTCATATAAAATAAAAAAAATTCTTTTAATATATTTTTTTTATTATTTCACATCTATAACTATATATTTAATTGTTGATATTTTTTGTGATAAAAAGCGTTAAAAAATGAAATGAAAAATCTTTAAATAGAAGTATTAAAGAATTTATGGTATTTAAATTGTTAAGAATTTCAAAAAAATATGTATATATTTTATTGTATAAAAAAACGAAAGACTTAAGACACAAACTTGTCATCTGTTGTTCATTGCTTGGGGGTATAAGATGTAAAAGAAAAAAAATTAAACTGGCCATAAGCTGAGATTCTTTTAAAGTTATTTAGAAAAATGAAATTAATACAATAAGATATTTTAATGATATAAAGTTTTGTAATTAAATTTTTATTCGAACAAAATAAAAATTTATCAGAATTTGATAAATTTTTTAATAAATGTATCAGAATTAAATTTTTTTAAGCTCTAAAAAATAGAAAAATTCACTAAATTTATGGCATTAGTACTAAATGTCTCTGAGTATGAGATTATTTTTTTATTAAAATAAGTCTTCTTGTTAGAATCTGAGAACTCTGGCCTCTATCCTTCCCTGCTATCCGTTCTAGTTAGTTTTACTGTTCAGGAATGAACAATTCTTTTTCATGATATTTAAATTAAAAAATTAAAATGTGGTACTATTCTGATTAATTTTAATTAAAAAATAAAAATTGTTTTATTCGACCTTTAAAATATTATATTTTGAGGATGTTTATTCTGGCTCGAGGTCATTATTTTCTTTACTAATTAAAATCATGATATTCTCATAGCATAATTTTCAAGAAAATTATTTTTCTGGTCCAATGTATAAAAAATCATCATGTCGAGTTAAGGTTCACCTCTCGGAAAAAAGATTAACTTTTGGGATAAAATGGGCTAAAACATTTTACTTAATTTATCTTATAAAAAACTATGCGTATTAATAATTATAAATCTATATTTCCTTCATAACAAAATATTTGATTTATATACCAACAATCGCCAACTATAAATCTGTTATTGGGTTTTTAATTTTTTGTTAAAAAAAAAAAAAACTATCTAAAATCCGCTTATTTAATATATATAGAGCATAATGTGTAAACCACGTTTCCATTTAAGACCAATCCCACCCTGGCCAATAGCCAATTTATAAACTGCACAAAATTTTAAGTTGATAATTTTTTTTTTTCATAAGGCCAAGCCTGTTTTTTTTTTTTTTTTTTTTTGATTTTTTGCTGTTTCTTAGTTGCTCTTGCAAAGTAAATCATTGTTTCAATGATATTGTTTGTCTGGTTTCTGTATTTTTTTTGTTTAATAAAACTGTATTATTGTTGTGCAAAATTATAAAAAAAAAAAATTATATCCATAAACAAGTTTTTGTTTATAATATTTCTTTAATACAAAAATTATCACGATTTTATGTCATATTATTTTATAAAAAAAAAATCATTGTCATAGCCAGAGGTAAATAGTACAAAAATTCAAGTACTATAGACGGTCGAATGACTTTTTAAGATCGATTGGATTTAGTTAAGACGATTTGGGAGAATTAAAATTAATAAGGAATTGATTGAAAATAAAGTTATTAAAAAAGAAGGATTAAACTATTTTATTAAGAGCTAAGAAAGACGGAAAAAGCAGAGAAAACACACGCAGAGAAAACATATGATTTCGACATGATCACGGCAACTATATTATGATCTCTAAGGTCAGATATGATTGCTGCAACCAAGTTATTGAATTTTAAATTTTATTTAAACATTTATATATTAGTTCAAATTTATCATTATATTTTATTATTTTTCGACGGGTGAGGGGAGTTTGGGACCCCTTTGTTTCGCGATAATTGAAAAAACTCATTTGTAATGCTTTTTGAAAATAAGCAATTAAAATTTATTATAATTATTATATAATAATAAATTTATTTTCTTCTACCATGTCCCAAAGGGCCTGAACAAATTTGAGCCAAATCAGATAACTTTACACACAGAAAATAGATTCAGTTGTTGCAACTGAATTGTTTGCCAACTGAATTTTTGCGGTTGCACCAACTATCACAATATTCAGTTGCCTCTACTGCCAATTCAGTTGTCTCTACCGGTAAATATCTATCATAAGAACCGAATATTTTTATGTTAAAATCGACATTGGTTAGAGTGATCGAATTTTAAAAAGCGTTATATAGTTGTACCAATCAATATTTTTTTAAACTGTTTCTTTTGAAATAAAAATTTTTGATATTTGAAATAAAAATTTTTGATATTATAATTTTACTAATTTATTTGATTGTAAAAATTTTAAAATTTAAAAAGTGAAATAAATACATACAATAGAAAAAATAAATTAAAACCGGAAATATATAAAAAATAAAATAGAAAAAATTTAACATCTAAGAATTTTTCTAAAAAAAAAATGTCTCAGAATCTGAAAGACTTTCTAGAGCAAAAATAAATCGAAGTCAAAATATGTCTCTTAAGAAAACATGTCAATGAAAAAATCAAAAAAATATCTCAGACTTCTAGAATTTTTTTATGGGAACATATATCAGAATCCTAGGATTTTTTAATAGAAAAAAAGGAAAGTCTCAAATTCTGAAATTTTTCCTATACAAAAAATCTCAGATTTGGAGAAAAAGTTTCAGGTTCAGAAAAATTTTTCCTACAGAAAAAGTCTCAGATTTTGAGTAATTTTTCCTATAGAAAATGTCTCCGATTCTGAGAATAGTTTTGGATGAAACTTTCTTAATTTCAATATTCTGGCATTTACAAACCTTAAATTTGTAACCACTCTCTGGACACTTTGGACTCTAAGGATTTCTTGGAAACTGCGCCAAAGTTTTTTATAGTTGGCTCAAAACACGATTTTATTGTCGACTTCTGGGTAAAATATCATCTTTAGCATCTGCATTAAAGTTGCGTATGCAAATACCTAAAATAAGATTTATTAATTTAAATTGATTGTATTTCGGCAGTGGTATCAACTTACCGTCAACATTTGTAACATTTTTTACGAAATTTTACATGAATTTTATTTAAAAATTTAAAAAACGTCTGAACACAATAACATTTTAGTTTTAAATGATTACTATTTTCATTTTTTTTTTGACGCAAAACGTTTAGTAATTGAAATGAAATCCTAACGACCAATTATTAGTTAAGAATACCAATACAAATTTATAATTTAGTAAAATTTTTCAAAAATAAAAAAATATTGAAAATTTGGTTAAGTTAACCAATATTTTCAGTTGTGGATACTATTACCTAATGTTTTTGGAATTTATTAATTTAAACAAATGATTATTGGTCGAGAGGGAAAATAAAGACTAAAAGAAACGGTTGTACTTACTAAATATTTTTCAAAAACTTTATTAGTTTTTAGTTTGGGTATATTAACCAAATTATTAGTTGTTGATACATCCATTCGGTCACGATTCAAAATTAATTATTACTACTGTTATTTATTTGGTATGGTGATAAAAAATTTACAATCACAACTAAAAATTTATAAGATTTATCAAAATTCAGTTTTCATAATGGAATTCCAACTAAACATTTCTCTGTGTGTAACGCGTGCCCCTTTGAGGTTAGAATTCAGAAGTAAATAAAAATTCCATATAAACAAAAAAAAAATTTCTTCGGTTTTTATGTGAGCTTTATTAGCTTATTAATTGTAAAAAAGCTCATGTCAATCGGACATGTTTTTTCAATTCCAAAAGGTACTCCGAAAAAACACTTGAGGCTGGTAATTGGCTAATTCCAATAATTTGTATTATTGAGTTTATGAATGAAAGTAAAAAAACGACCCGATTTTTGGAAAAGATTACGACCCCTTAAACTTTTTAGAAAAATCTGACAAAAAATCAAAAAATGCTTTACCCTCTTTCAAACTTTGACACTTTTGAAAAATAGTCTCAGAAGTTGAAACTTACTCAATTGATAGAATTTCGCAGAATCTGAGACTTTTTATAGGAATAAGGACTTTTTCTATAGGAAAAATATTACAGAATCTCGTACTCTTTCTATATGAAACAGGTCTCAGAATCAATGACTATTTTTATAGGAAAAATGTCTCAAAATCTAAGACGTTTTCTAAGGAAAAACATTTCCGAATCTGTGAATTTTTCTTAAGGAAATTGTCTCAGAATCTCCGACTTTTTCTATAGGAAACGAGTCTTAGAAACTGAGACTTTTTCTATACGAAAAGATTTCAGAATCTGATGTTTTTTCTGGATGAAAAAGGTTTTACAATCTGTGACTTTTTATAAAGGAAAAATTTCTCAGAATCTGAGACTTTTTCTATAGGAAAAAGGTCTCAGAATCTGTCACTTCTTCTTTATGAAAAAAATTAAATTTTTTTTAGGAAAAATGTCTGAGAATCTGAGACTTTTTCTTTATGAATAATATCTCAGAATCTGAGACTTTTTCTTTAGGAAAAATGTCTTAGAATCTGAGATTTTTTCTCTAGGAAAAAGGTCTTAGAATCTGAGACTTTCTACAGTAAAAGGTCTCAGAATCTGAAAAAAAACTGTTAAAAAAATCAGATTTAGAATCTTTAAAATGTCAAATGTGTTAAAATATGAGCTACGTATACGAAAATTTAAATTTTTTTTTAAAGCAAATTCAAAAAATTTATCTAAACGAAATATTATCATGAAAAACAAAACTCCCTCGGCAAAAACTAATAAATTTGATGATTTTATAGCTTCCCCATCACTTTTTTTAGCAAAAAAGATTGTATCCTTTTTTTTGCTCGTCGACAAAGGTGAATTTACATATGAATTTTTTTTAAGTAAAAAAAAAATGCCCCTCCCCCTCCGAATCGATAAGCTGTAGCCACCACTGTGTATACCTACTCTCAAAATAAACGCTCGTCCAATCAGCAGAAAAATCTGCAGAAAATAAACCTATTTTGAGCCATATGAGAAATCTTCTGATTTAAGCAGACACGGTTTGCTGAAAATCTGTCATGATTATCTAGGTGAAATCGGCAGAGAAATCTGTCACAAAAACAGAGTAATCTGCTAAGACAATTTCTAGAAAATTTTTGTTTTTAGAAAATATGTTTTCATGAAAACTTTAATAGTTTTTTTTATTTATTTAAACTTAAAAAAAAATTGTTTTGTAAAAACAGCAACAAAAAAAACAAAAAAGCAACTTAAAAAATTCTTCTTGAAAAAAATGACAGCAATTTATTTTTGTATAATTAAAAAATAATCTGCTAAAAATATATTCAAAATATTTTGAAATTCAGCAAACAGAATTAGTAAAAACGCATTAAAAATAATATTATTTTGTAAAACTGGCATAGATTTTGTCTTACATAGATTTTAGTAAAAATATCAATTTTAGCAGAAAAATCTGCAAAAAGTTTTCTAAATCAAATTGAAAGACGTTTTACCAAATGTTAATGCAGTTTTTGTTTTTTCTTCTAATAAAAAAAATTTTATTAAAAATTATAAAAATTAGTTATTTATTTGACCTTTTACTTGTGCAATGAAAAAGAGTTTATTATAGTTCGAGGCCATTTTCATGTTTCCCATTATGGATTAACATAAAAATTAACCCACCTGCTGTCAAGTATATTTTGGTTGATACTGGTAAAATTTCGAAACCAAACATTATTTTATTCTCACTAACAATTATTGGGAATATGAAACTTTAGTATTTGTACACTAACAGTATTGCCTTACTTTCTAAAGAGTTCTGATGATGGAAAAATCTGAAAATTCCCGAAACTACCAAATTTTTTGAAAGCAAAAACTCTATGAGTAATTAATTGGAGAATATCCTATCAAAGAAAGTAGAGTTGACACATATACTTGCTATGTTAATTCATAATGGGGAACATAAAAATGACCTTGAACTAAAATGCAAGATTTTTATAACAAAATTAGGGAATTAGAAAATTCCATTTTTTTCGGCCGTCCGTTGTGTATGCGTGGGTATAAAAAAATAATTTAAATTGTAAAATTTGTTAAAATTTATATCGGTTGGGAAATTTATTTCCCAACCGATCGATACTGAACATATAAAAAATTCAAGAAAAAACTTGCAATCTTAATAAATAATTAAACAAACAACTGCAAACATGTCTACTATTAAATATAATTGTTTATTGCTTAACATTTATTTAAGAATATTTTGCCATTTAAAAAAAATATTACTGGCCTTTTACAGTATTTTCTAAACAAAAACCTACATTTAAATAACAAAATGTTAACGTCATTTCCACACAATTAATTTTATTTTCAATTCAATCTCTTCAGTGTGTTAACTCTACATAATTCATTAAAGTCATTATTTTATATCAAACAACAACTAAAAAACACCTTTAAAAACTAACAACAATCAAATGGTATTTGAATACACTGAGAAAAATCCAAACTATTTTTTTTTTAATTAAACTTTTGTAGAGATTTCTTTCGTAGAATACACGAAATTAATTATCGAATACACTACTAAACATCGCAAATGCTACTAGGATGCGACCTTATACATTTCATTACAATAGTTCTGCTGGTAAAAAATCCGGTCTCCAAACTTTTCCACCACATCAGGTTTTCGAGATAATTGAGATCAAATTTAAAAAAAAAAATCGCCGATTTGGGAGTTTTTGGAAACTTATAGCGGATGAAGCTGATGTGATGGCGACTTCAACATAAGTCGAGAGTAAAGCTTAAACCTTACTTTTTAAGATGCAGAACTCAGTTGGTCAGTCGCCTTAACCCTTGGGGCACCAATTGTCTTTCAATGATGTCTTATTCCCCAGTATCGAAAAAAAACGGTTTTGAGGAAAAATGCCTTATTAAAAGGCAATTGGTGCTCTAAAGGTTTAAGCGACTGACCAAATGAGTTATACATCTTATACAGCAATGTTTGAGCTTTACACTTGACTTATTTTTAAGTAGTCAGCATATTAGTTGACTTTGTCCGCATAGTCACAAATCATCATTTCAAATTAAAATTAAATCGGACCAGTCCATCTTGTAGCCCCCATACAAACCACAATCCCGATAATCACATAAATCTCTCAAAATTCACTAAAATTGGAAATGTTTTTATACCCTTCACTCTAGTGATAGAGGGTATATATAAGTTTGTCTTTCCGTTTGTAACACCTCGAACTATTAATCTAGGACCCCATAAAGTATATATATTCATGATCCTCGATCGATTCTTAGACGATCTAGCGATGTCCGTCCGTCCGTCTGTCGGTCCGTCTGTCGGTCCGTCTGTCGGTCCGTCTGTCTGTCTGTTGAAAATACGCTAACTTTTGAAAGACTTTACGGAGGCTCCTGAAGTTTGGCATATACGTTGATCATTTACCTGGTCACCTTGGTATTGCAATTCAGCGAAATCGGTCCAGTGGTTCAAAAGTTATGAGCAAAAGAGTTAATTTCGGCAAGGGTTTTCGTGAATTTAAGAGATAAAAAACACAATATGCCCCTGGCCTGGTTCGTATTGAACTTCAGCCAAATCGGTTCAGTGGTTCAAAACTTATTAGCAAAACCGTAAATTTCAGATTCGCTTCACCTTGAATTCAAGTGCTGAAACAACCGAGCCTTAAAAAAACATGCTTTAAAAACATTGGAAAGCGCCAAAATTGCTTTAAAAAGTATTTTTGTCACTCAAAAATATTTTTACAAAAAATTTTACACTCGAAAAAAATTTTACACTCAAAAAATTTTTTAATAATTTTGTTTTTTTACAAAAATGACAAATAAAAGTTTTTTACTCAAAATAAAATATTTCTAATCAAAATTGTTAATTTTTTTCACGTAAGAAAATTTACTATTGTTTAAAAAGGGCATTTTGGAGTCGAATTTAACTTTTCAACTTGTTTTTTTTTTTTTTAAATTTTGTTTCTATTTTAGTGTCAAACGTGTACTTTGGTTATTTAATTTAATTCAATCTGATTGTAGTTCGACCATTCTAGACTTAGTTCCTATATAAAACTTCCGCCCGATATTCAGTTAAATCGCTTTATCGGCAAAAAAAACCTTTTTCACTCAAATTTCGTTTGTATGTGTTTTTACACCAAATAAAGATCTAACAAGAGATAGATCCAATTGGTTCCATGTTTGGAATTGGGACCCATTTTCCGGAAAACACTGGTGTATATATGGTCGGTCTTGACCGACTACAATTTTCTTACTTGTTTTAAATTCGGATTAATTTTTATTAAAATATAAAAATTTTTTAATTCGATCTTTAAAATATTATATTTTGAGTAGGTTTATCTAGCTCGAGGTCATTATTTCCTTTGCTAACTAAAACCATTATATTCTCATAGAATAATTTTCAAGAAAATTATTTTTCTGTTTTAAATTTATTAATGTTGGTAATTTTTACTAGATTAATTCACACGTGCTTCGGAATTTGTCAGATTCCATTGTCAAGATTATTTAGCAGATATAAAAACCGTATAATATAAGTAGCTAAGGGAATTTAAATTACAAATCGTTAATGTTCAAATTAAAATATTAAAACATATTCGACTCTACTCCCATTGAGAATTAGAAGACGAAAATTGTACCATCGTAAAAAAATATTATATTTTAAGTATGTTTATTCTAGCTCGAGGTCATTATTTCCTTTACTAATTAAAACCATGATATTCTCATAGAATAATTTTCATGCAAAAATTAAAAAAAAAAAAAAAATTTATACTTTGTTTGTGTTTTTGATTGAAGAAGAAAATTGAGTTTTCTAAAGATAAAATTACATGTGGTTTTACCCTACACCATGGTTTCTGTAGCCACTTCTACGTCATCAGTAGGTTATCACATTAAAGTGATTTTTTGATACTTGCTAGAAAAATCTTTATATGTTTTTTATCAAGAGACTAGCTTGCAGTGAGAATCGAACCCATGTCGAAAACACTCATGATTTGTGAACCGCCGCCCAACTACTTAGGCTTCTGTCGGTGTACAAACATCAGTGGCGAAACGAAGTTTGTTTGACTCACAGAAGGTTTTGTGTGTGACGTATGTGCAGAAAAACACTTTTTCTAACTCAAGCAATGCATTCAATCTTAAGACCAACAACAATTTCTTAATCTTTCATTTACTTATTTTATGCAAATTTTCTATAGTGGTGAATTTCTTGTTCATCACACCACAGCAACGCATAAAGGGAATGCTCACAAGAGCGACATTTGTCAGTATTTCTATTTAGTGTATTTTTTCGGCGTAAGCCAAGTGTATTTTTATAATTTGTTTGTGTTTTTCTTTGAAGAAGAAAAATGTGCTTTCTAAATATGAAATTAAATGTGGGTTTACCCTAGACCATGGTTTCTGTAGCCACTTCTACGTCTACAGTAGGTAATTACATTAAATTGATTATTTAATACTTGCTAGAAAAATCTTAAAATGTTTTTTATAATCAGACTAGTTTGCTGTGAGAATCGAACCCATGTCGAATATATACATTTTTAGTTTTTTTTTTTAATTCAATAAACACCTTCAATTTTTTTTTTTAATAAACGAAACTTTTGTATTTTTTACAAAAAGTAAAAAAGTTTGGATATAATGATATATAATTTGATACAATTATATTAAATTATGTATGACTTTTTATATGCTCAGATCTAATTTTATCTAAGATTTATTGCGGCTCCATTTTCTTATCTGAGGTTATACATAAATATATCTGACTGTATGTAATTATATAAATCTATATTAATTTATATAAAATCAAGTGGATTTAATTGGATGTGACCAAAATTCGGATCTAATTGTATAATTTTTTATGTTTATGTATCTAAAATAATACATTTAGATCAATATCTGATCCAACTTGATACAGCCAATTTTGAGATCAAATTAGATCTTAAAAGTTTTTTTTTTACTTGGGTTGTCATTCCGTTTGTAACTCATCGAAATATCGGTCTAGGACCCCATAAAGTATATATATTCATGATCCCCGACCGATTTTAAGACATTTTAGCGATGTCCGTCTGGTAGTGGAAATTGTGATCACGGGAAAAATATTACACGGAGATGACTGAAACTTAACATATTTATTGGAAGTTCTCCCGAGAAGTATGAACGCAAATGTAAGGACAACTCAAAAATTATAGTACATTCAACATAACCTAAAAATATAAAATGCTTTAATTCGGCTGCTGGTTGACATATGTGAACAAAATTGAACACCAAATGGTATATAAACAAGAAGGTACATATTTTTTGACAAAAAAAGAAAAACACGCGGATTTTTTTTTCGCGGAATTTTTTTCAAAATTTTTTTTCTTTTTTTTCAAAAGTAATTTCCTTTTGTTTGAAATTGTGGAGGGTATCACTACATTCGGCAATGCCAAATTTAACTTTTTACTTGTTTTTAATTAAGAATAAATTGTAATCAAAGAATTTTTAGACATATTTTTATTTTAACTAACAAAATATTTCGTTTATTTTAAGAAATGTTTCGTACAATTTCAATTGTTTATTTTGTGACGTTCTTTCGGTGTGCACATTAACAAATGTTTTCGTAAATCGGACGCAAGGATTTTTTTCAGTGTACATGGTGAAACAAGAGAGAAAAACAGAAGATTCTCAAACAACCCACAAAAAAAAATATACGATTGTCATTTAGAAATTATAAAAAATAACAAAATTCTAAACAAGCTAATAATCATCGTTATTACAATAAGTACACTATTTCCAATGGAATTTGAATTTCAAATTTTAGTTTAGAATTTTGTCCAATTCGCTCCACTTTGCTTAGTTTTTGAGATACGGGAATTAGGGGTCTGATAGGGTCTTGAGAATCTCGATAACTCAAAAACTATTACTCGGAGAGCTTTCGGTTATTATGCGGAAGTGTTGTACGAGTCAAGAGTTGTTGGAGTTTTTCTCGTGTCGGCACTATTTACTGAGGTAAAGGTCTAGAGATCTCCACAGATGTTTATAGCTAGGCTATTCCATATTTTCCTTTAAGTACTTTCTTCTGAAAATTTCAACCGTTTCGCTCTATTTTGCTTAGTTTTTGAGATATCGCCATTTTGATATGATGTTATGAACTAAATTCTAAGAAGTTATTTACTAACTTCTAAAAAGTTCGCTTAAGAAATGGTGTAGAAATAATATTTATTTCACAGTCATTTCTGTTGAGTTATGCAGTGTCGATTTTTGTTTTGTTTATTTTAACCCCAAAGGTGTTAAAATCTTAACAAATAATAGATTATAAAACTACTTACTTACTACCTTTCGAATAAACACTTAAAACGTGGTTGGAAGTATTCTTTTTTTACCAAATATTGTATTAGAACTGTATTGAAAATTTGTGCCTTGTCTCTTAAAATATTTGTCTTCATACTCGTTTTGTTTTTGGAATAGAAAAAATGTTATACTAACATTGTAACTGGTTTTTACCAGGTTTCTTAAGATTTGTTTTTCCTCTTTTTTGTGTGAGTACATTGTGGAGTAAACCTTCTTCATTAGTATTTTGTGTTAGTGGCCTACCCAAAACAAAAAATACTACCTGTTGCACTGCTGTTGTTAGTTATTTTACTGCCACTTTATGTTACTTTTAGCATAAGATTGTTATAGTTGCACTATGGGGTAAAAAATTTTTAAGTTTTAATAGATTGTGCTTTGATGTTTACGAAGTTAAGGAATGTTAAATTTAATTACCCGAGCTAAAATTTGAAAGATCAGTACGGATCTGAAAAATGGATCGCTAACATTAGATCAGTTTTAATCGGACGGATAGAATTTCATCCCATTTTTCGGATGAAATTGGATCCATCCGATTAAAATTGATATAATATTAGCGTTTCATTTTTCGGATCAGTACTAATCTTTCAAATTTCGAATTAGTACTGATCTTACTCGGATCAGTAGTGAGCTTTCAAATCTTGAATCAGAAGTGATAAGAATATATATAAATATTTTTACTCGTATACTTATTTCACTAGGAATACAATGCATCACTGATACACTCAAAAAATTATGTCATTAACTGTTTGTAGTTTATTTAAAAAGTTTTCCGTTTAGTCGTTTTTAAAAGAAAAAACATTTGTTTGATGTTCAGTTTTTATTAATGACTACATTAGTCCTTTGTTTCAAAAATAACACACTAAAAAATAAAGAGTTTCACTAACATTTAATTTATAAAGTCATTTATTTTTGTTCTGTAAGTAAAAACTACTGATTATTCTTTAAATTTTTAATGATTTGTGTAAGTAATTTTTTTTTAAATTGTTGGTATTTTTTAATGATATATCATTAGTTTTTACCTACACAAGTCAGTTATTTGTTTGTAAAAAAAAATTCAAAAAATTATTTTTAGAAATATAAAAACATATTTGTATCAAGTGGCTTTGGCACGATGGGTAGAGTGTCTGGCCAGAATGTAGTTGATTGCGGGATCGATTCCCCAAAATTTTATTAAAAAATTTTAAAAAAATATTTCAATAGAAAATTGTATAAAATAACCTACGAAATCATTAATTTTTAATGTTTTGGTAGGTTATTTTTTTTTGAATTTGTTGGTAAAAATAACAGAACTATCATTAATTTTTAATGTTTTCGTAGGTTATTTTTTTCGAATTTGTTGGTAAAAAAGAATAAAAAAACCGTAATTTTTTAATGTTTAGTGTTATTTATTTTAGAAAATTTTGCCAACAGTAAAAAATAAATGTTGATGTTTTTAAAACAAATGAATAATTACTGGGATGGTTTTCAATTGTTTATTCACTGTTTTTAAGTGTGTTTTTCTTTTGTTTTTGCCTACAAAATATTTTGAGTGTATTATTTATTATCAAACTGCAGAAAATTCTCAGAAATGTAATCTAGAAAGTAATCGCTAAATTTTGCATCGCTAAATGGATTGCCAAATCGATTACTTTAACAAGCATTTTTGAGTAAAAGAATCTTTTTTTAGTAAAAGAATCAAGTTGAAAATTGAATGCATTATGTAATGTGTTCTTAAGGTAATTTATTGCTTGTTGTACTCTTAGGCTGTATTACCTATTGCATTCTAAGAAGGCAAACAAATTCTACTTTTTCCAGAATCGTACCTAAAAACGTAAAATGTATTTGTCAAACTATTTTGTTTATTTCTACTTTAACAGCCTTTCCTTCTAATCAGAGAACATCTGTCCCATAGCGCCATTTTTCTTGGTTACATGTTTTGTTTTTTTTTTTTGAGCCATTTGTGCGTTCATTATTTTAATTTTTTTTTTGTTGAAAAGAGATTCAGTGAATGTAATTTTTTTCATTAAATTATAGAACACTATAAAGTTGGATGGTGTATATCGAGTGCCAGAGTATGAGTGTAACTTGTGGTTGGGTTTGTTTTTTTTTTTTAAGAAAATTGCAGTTTGTCTAACTTAAATAGAAAATTTGTTGTCTTAGGCTAAGGAAAAAATACGGTTTATTTTCTTTTTCTTGCCTTAATGATTACAGTAATTTTTGCTTTACCCTGTACTATAAACACAGTGTGACGATCTACTAGTGAATTTACAAAAAAAAAACCCTCGTTTAACGGCATTAAATAGAGTTTAGAAGGGGTTTTAGTTAAATAAAAACAAAAAATTCCCAATTTTAGAATAACAAATTAATAATAACAAATAATTAAAACGTTATCCGATCAATCCAATGTGTAACTTTATTTTAGGAATATTTTTGTATTTTTTCAATCTAAAATCATTTAAAGTTGCAATTAAATATCAGTGAAAATTTGTAAAAAAAAGTCCAAACATAGAACGATTGGATATTTCGTTAGAACTTTACTTACAAGGGAAAAATTCCAACCATTATGAACAGATTTGCCTAAAATTTAAAATATATATAAAGGTGTCTCGACTTATCAGCCATATCAGTGTTTAAAAACTTTGTTGCCCCCCTATGAAACAATGTGGACCTTTGGGAAAATTCAGAAAACTCCTGAACTAACAGGAAAATCAACTAGAGCAAAAATATAGGTCGACTTAAATTGAATAAAGATTTTTAACATAATAATGTTTTTAGGCTGGTGTCTAATTTTAAAAAAGTTGCAGGACGTCACCTCAGTTTGACTATATAAGCTAACGATTAACAAAAAATAAATTGAGAATTACTGTTTTCATTTTTATACCCTCCACTCTAGTGATAGAGGGTATATATAAGTTTGTCATTCCGTTTGTAACACATCGAAATATTGGTCTAGGACCCCATAATGTATATATATTCATGATCCTTGATCGATTTAAGTCGATCTAGCGATGTCCGTCCGTCCGTCCGTCCGTCCGTCCGTCCGTCTGTCTGTCTCTCCGTTGAAAACACGCTAACTTTTGAAAGACTTTACGGAGGCTCCTGAAGTTTGACATATATGTTCTCCATTTACCGGGTCAGGTGGGTATTGCAATCCAGCGAAATCGGTCAAGTGGTTCATGAGCAAAAGAGTAAATTTCGGCAAGGGTATTTTTCGAATTTACAAGATGAAAACCACTATAACTTTCGAAAGACAATTCTGAGGGGGCTGAAGCTTAGCATATATATTTGTCGTTCCCCAAGGCTATTTGGTTTTGAATTTCAGCAAAATCGGTTCAGTGGTTCAAAAGTTATAAGCAAAGCACTGAATTTCAGATTTGTTTCACCTTAAACTGTTGAAAACTCGTTAAACAAGTTTTAAAAGCATGGTGAAATACCAGTTTTTTTAAACTTGTTGTTGTTTGTTTTCTTGTCGTGGGGTGCAGTTTAGTTGTTAGACAAGTAAATATTTGTTATTGTTTTGTTATTGTAACTGTATGTAACGGTGTATAGTAAGAATTTTTGGAAAAAAAATCAAATGAAGTAAAATAAAAAGTGGGAAATATGTGAAATATTTTTTTTGTATTGCATATAGGTATAAAACAACAAAAATATTTTACAAAGTAATTTTGTTACTCAAAGAAATTGTACACTAAAAAAATATTTACACTAAAAAAAATGTTACACTCAAAAAAAAAAATGTATACATAATTTTTTTTTAATGAAATGTCACACTCAAAAAAATGCTGACAGTCAAAAAAAATTTACACTCAAAAAAATTTGATTGATTAAAAAAAAGTTTTACTCAATATAATATATGTATTTCTAATAAAAAATTTGTGATGCAATTTTTTGAAATTTTTTGAGAAAATTACTATCAGATGACATTGTGGAGGGCATTCATAGAGTCGACCAAGTCGAACTTAATTTTTCTACTTGTTTTAATAGCAACTTGTGTTTCTAACGTGGATAATAATTCACCTAGTGGTGAATAAAAAAATATTCACCAGCTGGTAAATAAAACGTAACATAATTATTCTTCATCAATTTTTTTTCATAAATTTTTTTTGCAACAATATTTTTTTTCATCAACATTTTTTTAATCAGAATTTTTTCATCAATATTTTTCATTCATTTTTTTTGTCAATATTTTTTTCATCAATATTTTTTTTTTCATCAATATTTTTTTTTATCAAAGATTTTTTTTTAACAATATTTTTTTTTATCAATATTTTTTTTATCAATATTTTTTTTATCAATTTTATTTTCAACAATATTTTTTTTTTTCTCAACAATATTTTTTTTTTTCATCAACAATATTTTTTTTTTCATCAATCATTTTTTTATTCATCAATACATTTTTATCAATATTTTTTCTTTTTGTCATCAATATTTTTTTGGTACAAATTTTTTGTTCATCAATATTTTTTTTTCATCAATATTTTTTTTTTATAATTTTTTTTCATCAAATATTTTTTTATCAATAATCTTTTTCATTAAAACAGTTTTTCATCAAAAACAGACATATAGATGGATATCACTAGAATGTCTTAGAAACCTTTACGGATCAGTAATATGCAATCACAAATTCGACCAATATTTTAATGCGTTTTGCATGGAATGACAAATTAATATAGCGTTATTTTTTCTAGAAAAATTTTGCTTTGGAAAAAACACCTATTTATTCAGCAAAACATTATAATGATTCAATGGTTTGGACAAAAGTACAATCTTCGTAGACATTTTTCGTATACATATGGATATCGTGAATACATCTATATATATAAAGTAGTTGCGTGACTGACTGATGACTGATGACTGACTGACATACTAATCACGCATCATCCCACAGCCCAAACCACTGAAGCTAGAGTCTTGAAATTTGGATTGTAGTTTCACCTCCTGGAATACATATCCGCTAAGGCTGGGTTTTTGGAAATGTTGATTTTAAGGGGTAAAAACGAAGGGTTGAAAAAGGGGAAAAAGCGAGTACTTTGGTACTTTTTATTTTTTCTAAAAAAAATTTAATTAATTTGAAATTTTAAATTTAACGGAAAAACATTCCCAAAAAAAGAACATTCTGGAAATTCGGATTCCTATTGGTTAAAAGGTGAAAAATTGTACTTTTTATATTTTTGTACTTTTTATTTTTTCTGAAAAAAAAATCCTATTAATTCGAAAATTGAAATGTAGGATCCTCTAACGGAAAGACATTCTCAAAAAAAGTACTTCCTGGAAATTCGGATTCCTAAGGGTAAAAAGGGGTAAAAAATTGTACTTTGGTACTTTTTATATTTTTTTAAATTAAAGTCCTACAAAAAAATTTAAATTTGCATTGTTGTTTCCAACAATGAAAAAAATTATAAAAAAGTACTTTTTCGAAATACGGATTCTAAGGGGGGTAAAAAGCGAGCACTTTGGTACTCTTTACTTTTTCTAAAAAAAAAATCCTATTAATTTGAAAATTAGAATGTAGGATCCTCTAACGGAAAAACATTCCCAAAAAAAGTACTTTCTGGAAATTCGGACTCCTAAGGGTAAAAAGTGGTAAAAAAATTTACTTTGGTACTTTCTAAATTTTTTGAAATTAAGGTCCTACAAAAAAATTTTAAAATGTTAGTTCCAACAACGGGAAAAAATTTGAAAAAGTGCTTTTTCGAAAATCCGATTCTAAGTGGGGTAAAAAAGTGTATTTTGGTACTTATTATAATTCCTGAAATAATGGTCCTGAAACTTTAAATTTAGATTTTTTTGTTTTTTAGCGCATGTAAGCGCATGTTCGGAACGGAATGAAAGCCACATGGGACCAATCCGAATGGAACAGGGAATCAAATGGAATAAAACAGGGAACGGGGGACTTGAAATTTGGAATGGAGGTGTGCCTCCCGAAGTATAGATCCTTTAAGGCTGAGTTTTTGGAAAGATTGAATCTAGGGAATAGGGATAAAAAAGGTATTTTGGTACTTTTTGTATTTCCACAAACCACTGAAGCTAGAGACTTGAAATTTGAATATAGATACACCTCCCAGAAAATAGGTCCACTAAGGCTTGGGTTTTGGAAGTTCCACAAACCAATGAAGCTAGAGATTTGAAATTTGGAATGTGGCTGCATCTCCCGGAATATAGATCCACTAAGGCTGGGTTTTTTGAAATAATGATTCTATGGGGGTAAAACGGTTAAAAAAGGTATTTTGGTACTTTTTATATATATACTTAAATAATGGTTTAATTAGCTTGAAATTTGGAATGTAGGATCCAACAACAGAAAAAAACTATGAAAAATGTACTTTTTGCAAATTCCGATTCCGATCTAAGGGGATAAAAACGAGTACTAGTACCTTTTATATTTTCTGAAATAATTATAATGGAAATTTGGAATGTAAGATTGTCTAGCGAAATAAAATATTCCCAAAAGAATAACTTTTGGAAATTCTGATTCCTAAGGAAATTAATTAAAAAAAGGGAATTATATATTCTTTAATAATGAGCATATTAACTTGAAATTTTGAATGTAGCATCATCTAACGGGAAAAAATCCCCCCAAAAATTACTTTTTGGTACTATTTATATTTTCTTAAATAGAGGTCTTAAAAACTTAAAATTAGGAATGTAGGATCCAACAACAGAAAAGAAATCTGTAAAATGTACTTTTTTCGAAATTTCGATTCTATTATTTCATATTATTTTAATGGTACTGGAAACTTGAAATTTGGAATGTAGCGAAAATGTCTAGCGAAAAAAAAACGTTCCCAAAAGAATTTTTTTTTTAAATTCTGATTCCTAAGGAGTTAAATGGGTACTTTTTAAATTGTCTGAAACAAAATAAGGGGCAAAATGATTCTTTTTAATTTAATGATCTAATCCATTGAAACTCTTTTGTTCTTTAACGGATACTATTCGAAAAGGAATGAACACCACATTGAACGAAATTGAACGGAGCAGGGAACCAAATGGAATAGAACAGGGTACGAAATGGAATGAAACTGGGAACGAATTCAAATGAAAATGTTTTCAAGTTTTTTTTTTTGTAATTTTTTTACTAAATTTTTTTTGTACTAAAATTTGTTTATCAATTAATTTTTCAGTAATTTTTTTGTTTCATTTATACATATTTGTTCATATTTTTACAAAATTTTTTCATTAAATTTTTGACTCGAAAGTTTTATTTACTCAATTTTTTTTTTCTCAAATTAATAAATCAATCTTTTATTTTTGATAACATAAGACCGTCTTAAAGTTGACGTAGTATTTATTATATAAGCTGATGTATTTGTTATTTTATTATTAGTGTTGTGATCATCATAAGCACAGTTTTTGTAAAGGCTTAAGATTCCATAGCGAAAATTTCCAAAAATGGGTCATTTATTATCATTATAAAGTTTTTCTGTATTTACGGGCAACAAAATACTCTGCGCACGCTAGTATTTCATATAAATAAAAAAACTTTCGTTAAAGAGAATATATTTAACGAAGCCGATTTTTTACAAGGTTTGATAAGTATTAGAAAAACCTATCTTCTCATATGAAAACATAAAAAAAAAAAAACAAAACACGATTTTTTGGCTATTTTTTTAATCATTTTTTGAAACTCTTAATTCTTCATAATCCGAGACACCCCAACCAAAGAATGTTTCTTTTATATACACACAAAATTTTTTTTTTCCATGAACGATTTTCATAGTATTTACGAACAAATTCATACAATTTATTAACTTTTTCATAATATTTATAAACTTTTTCATAGTATTTATGAAAAATGTTAAAAATTCTTAAATTTCACATATTATGATTTATTCATAAATACTATGAAAAAGTTTATAAATATTATGAAAAAGTTAATAAATTGTATAAATTTGTTCATAAATACTATGAAAATCGTTCATGGAAAAAAAGATTGTGTGTACTAAGTACTATATATTAAGTTTCAGGCAAATCGGTTGATAATCGGTTTATATTGGAATACTTTCCTTGTTAGTGTAGAAATTTAAGAAATTGGTATATTTGTATAAATAAATCGGCTAAAAAAGTAATTTTAAGTTGATCGGAATACCTGAAGGGAGGTCAAGCACCAATATTTTGGTTAGTTACAAACATCAGCATAAACTCATTATACCCTGACCTCAGAGTGGTGTAGGGTATATTAAGTTAAATTTGGCAGTGCCGAATTTTCTAATTTCTCTAAAATCTATACTTATAAAACGTTTAATTTTGTTTGTATTAGAGATTTGCACATTAGTACATATTGTTATTAAGTGTGAATGGAAAAAAATTGGGTGTGTGTGCGTGACTAAAACTTTTGCAAGAGTGGGCGTGCGTGAGTCGATTTTCTACGTGATTAAATATCTCTCCATATTACCTTTAACAACGAAAAAGAAAAAAGAAAAACCTTTAATTTTGTTAAAACTTTTTAAGATTTTAAAAGTTGTCGACATCTTCACTTAGCCTGTGTTGTCACTTGATTTTTTTTCAGATTTTCTCATTGTACAAGAATAATTATTATTGCTCAGAAATAATTAATATGGACTCAATCCGAACTTAAATAAACTTTAATTATAAAATATATAATCCAACAATACCAAAAACACGATTACGATTTTCAAAATTTTAATTTTTATAGTTTTTGTTTGTAAAAAAAAGCTTCGTAAGTGTGAGTATACGTGATTGTGCGTGAAGCTCGTGTAAGTGCGCGTGAGTGTTACATTTCAAAATAATAGTAAAGGTAATTTTCTATCATTACTAAGTAATTCGAATGGTAATGATGTGTCATTACCAAGTTTTTGCTGGGTATGGTATATTTCATTGAAAAAAATTTTTGCAACATTACTTTTTCGAAAGTTTTGATGCTAAGAAAAGAAAAAAGTGTAGTGTGGTAGTTCCCAGCAAAACTTTGGTAATGGGTGGTGATTATGTAACACATTACAGGTAATGTAGAATTCTCCATCGGAGCAAGACATTCTGAAAAAAGACTTTTCAGAATTTCTGATTCTACTAGCGGAAAATGGGTAAAATCAATACTTGGGGACTTTTTCGATTTTCTAAAATAATTGTTTTATAAACTAGAAATTTTGATCATCCACAACAATTGCTAATGTGGGTCAAAATGGTACTTTTTATGTCTATTGAGATAAAGACTTAAAAGTTTTTTATTTGTTTAATGGACTTTCTACGGAAACTACATGAAACGATATGAAATGACAGAAATAACTGGGAACGAAATAAAATGGAACAGAGAGCGAAACAAAAAGTATTTTTCTCCTCATTTTTTACGCTTATATGTATATTTTTTACAAACAATTTTCTAATTCTATTAACATTATTTTTCCAATTAACATTTTTTTCGCTCAAACCTTTTTTTATTAAAATTTCTTTTTCATTAAATATTTTCACTCAAGATATTTTTCATTCAATTTTTTATTTAAAAACAGAAAAAGAACCACAAAAATGTAAATAAAAACTAAAAAAAATCTGTAAAATTGTGAAAAGTTATGAAAATACCACCTTCTCCCTTTCGATAAATTTTAACCTGATTTAATTTTTTAATTAATTTCGGCCGTTAATCGTGGCCACCACTAAATTGTCTTTGAGTTGCACTCATCAAGTTCAGAAACAAACGTTAATTGAAAGTTACAGTAACAGTAGCCTAGGTTTAGTTTGAGACTCGTGTGTTTACATTTTTTTTAGCATTTCCTTCAAATGTTTTCTTATTTTTATGGCTGTTGTTGCAGTTGTTATTTTTTTTTTCCAATGGGTTTTTGCATAATAGTTTCCCATTAGAAATGAACATAGTTTTTCTGCTGTTTTATTTTTTTTATGTGAAAAACATGTTTTTAGACCTTAAAGGAAAATTGTTGTATTGCGGTAAATGAACTCTTTTTTCTATATTCCTATAAAATGTTTTGATAAAAAAAATATTTAAAAAAACAGTTACTTTTTTGTTAAACATTGTAAAGGAATTTTGGCAATTTATGTGGTCCTTAACCAATATAATCGGAGAGGTTGAGAGATTTTGACCTTATTAATTTATAAATTAAATTTATTAAGGCTCATTTTCATATGAACGATCGATTTTTGAAGACATTAGCCTGAAACATTTAATTTCTAACTGGGGACACTAGGTTGCCCCAAACTTTTAAAATTTCGATAAAATTAAAATTAGTTTGTTATAGCACCAAATTTTATACCAACTAAAGTTTTACTGAGTTAGACTAATTACACTGTGGAACAAATTTATAGAAATTCGCACTTCTATTAATTAGAATATATGAGTAAAGTAGATTTTGACCTCGAGATGCGAAATCCGCCTTTCAAATTGTTTTATCACTCATGGTTCGCGTTTGAAAAAAACGCTAATTTAGCACTTTTTGGGTCTCCCCCGAAAAGTATTCTTAAGTTGCTTACACAAAATAATACTAGATTTTGTATAAACGAGACTTTTTAATTCCAAATCTGGCAACCAAATTTTAATAACGCGTACCGTTTTTGAGATATTGGCGTTTAAAAAACTCAAACTCCACTGTTACGTATTTATATTCTTTATAAATTACACTAAAATATTCAAAGACAAATATCTCGAAAATGGAACATGCTAAAAAAATCTGATTGCAATTTTGAAATCAGAAGGTCTATTATATATACATTCAAGTCCTATTTTTTTGAAACAACGTAAGAACACGTAACAGCGGACCCCCGAAAGTGCTACAATATTGTATTTTTTAGTTTTTATTAGCGAATATCTCAAAAACGGAACGTTATAGAAAAATTTCGATGGCAGATTTGGAATCAGGACACCAAAATCTATAAGTAAATGGGAGGTTTTTTGTGTGGTATAGTGTTATTTTAATCAGTAAAATTTTTTAACTGGCACAGTAAATGCTCTTTGCCAAATAATATTATTATTTTTTATTATTTAAATATTTTTGTTTATTATTCATCATAAATCATTGCAAAGAATCTAATATTTTATTCACACTGCGAATTTAGGTGTATCAATTAAACGTGTTTTAGATCAATTAAAGATAAATACTAATTAAAATACAGTGTCAGTCAAAAAATAGCACCAAAATTTATTTTTTAAATTTTATTTAAATTTATTTATTTTGTACGATTCCTTTTGCTTTTTGTGGGCGTAGCTTTTTGGTTAAAATCAATGTTGGCAATCGATATCTTTTCAATACCGTTATCCGTTTCAAAACCCTTTAAGTTGAATACCGGTACCAATACCAATACCGAAACTCAGTTTTGGTATCGGATACCGGTATCCAAAAACCTTTTCCTTCGGTACCGGTACGTACCGGTATTGAATCGGTTTTTCCTAAAAACCCATGTTGCTTTACAAAAAAAAAAAAAAATTTTTTTTTAATTTTGTTGGTTTTTGCAAATGAAAAATCGTACTCCAAATGTCTTTTCGAAGTCTTATAAAAATCAAAAAATCTTTGGGCACCCACATCGTGGATTAAGTACAAATATCCACAAAAAGTCATACATCAACCGCTATGCGGGAGCAGAAGAAAATTATTGATTTTCACGAAATTTTTTTGGAGTCATTTAGTCATTTTCTGAACCCCTTAGTATAGTTTAGTTTTTTTGGAAATTTTTATTTAATCCGCGATGTGGGTGTCCAAGGATTTTTTTTTGATATTTATATGTTTATAGGTGATTCAAAAATTATTGGCATTTTTTTTTTTTTTTTTCAAAAATGTCTAAAAAAAGTTTTTTACTCAAAATTAAATATTTCTTATCAAAATTGTTAATTTTTTCACGTTAGAAAACTATCACTTTAAAAGGGCAATGTTTCGTGGATTCGGCTAACAAGGAAGGACTTCCTGGTGTCACCCGCCGATCTTTATGGAATTGGTTTTATTTTGTAGAGCAGCAAAAATAAACAGACACCCCTTTTTTTTAGCGGCCCAAATTCATATTTAGGGGGTGAAAATGAGAGGGGAAGAAACGGTAATTTTTCAGTTTTTTGCGTTTATCTCCAACACTATGCAAATAAACCTAGCCATGTTGCATACCAAATGAAAGGTCTTTTGAAAAACGTGTCCAAACATGCACAACTTTTCGTCATATTGAGTAAAATACCAAAATTTTAGGAAATTTTTGATTATAAGTTAAAAAATATTTTATTTTTTTGACACGTTGTTAGCATCACAAGGTAGGTATTTTAAATACCTTTAATCTGATACCAAATATGGCTATATTAAATTTGTGTAAATAGGCGTAAATCGTAAAAAACTGAAAAAGGTCAATTTCCCCAAATAAAAATCGACCCCCCTAAAAATGAGTTTGGGCCCCTAAAAAAATACGTGTCGAATTTTTTTTCGTTCTGAACATCATATCCAAATTTCATGAAGATCGGAGGGGGACACCAAGGAGACTCTCCTTGTAAGTCGAATTTAACTTTTCTACTTTTTTTTACATATATTTTTTATTTTTCTTAAACAAATGAAACAGATGAAAAATGCTAAAAATAAATACGTAAATACATGTTTAGTATTAAAATTGAAAAAAAAAAAATATTTTTTTTTAAGTTTCTATGCGTTTTTTTATAATTTTAGCATTTTTTTCGATATTACCGGTACGTACCGGTATCGACGTTTCGGTATCGGTAATACCGTAACCGATTCAACTCAAATACCGTAACCGATACTGATACCGAAATAAATAAAAAAACGATACCAATACCGATATCGATACCGTTATTCGTTTCGATTGCCAACCTTGGTTAAAATTGATCACAATAACCATAACTGACTGGGCCTAATGCGCTCTCGAGATAGATAAATTTCAGCTCTTATTAGTTTTGAATATTTTTAAGTAAAATGCAGCCCCTATTTTATGCGCATTTCGTGGGCGCAACACATAGACAACTTACTTAAAGCCATATCTCGCGAACAAATGGCATATAAAATAAATTTTGGCAGCATGTCAACCCGTTTAAAAATGAATTAGGTCTAATCTGATCTGTTTATATTGATTCATATATGATCGTATTTGAAATGATCAAAATTGAGATCTAATTATACTTCAGATTTCGTAAAAATTGGCAAAAAGTTGACTTTTAATTATATCTGATCAGATACCATTGTACAAATAGATGCAATCATATAATGTGCTCGATTCGGGAGTACTCTTTCACCATTCACCTAATTTTTAAAAATATATCATTTTATATTCTTTCAAATTTTATCATTTTTAATTTTATTTTTTTGCAATTATTAAAAATATTAACTAGATTTTTAATTTTAGCAAGAAAAAGATTTTAAATATAAAAATTCGACCCGAGTAAAAAGGAATTTATATAAATGTATATTATTTTATAAGTTTTCATAAAACCATATACAACTATATGAGTCAAAGTATAAAATTATATCTCACTTTGAAATTTTCCAATTTTTTTAAATGATGTCATATAAAATATTATCTAATTATATTTTTCATAATATATTAATATAAATGGTAGATGTAATCATACGTTGCACATAAAATTTAATCCGATTTCATACATTATTATACGTGACTTTATATCTAATTATGTATAGGACTTTACTAAACAAAAAATCCAGTATCAATTTATGTATAATTATATATGACTAATATAATACCATTTAAAATTATATATGGTTCCATACTAAAAAAATTTTCAACAAAAATAATAGATATAATTATATGTGTCTTAAACGATAACATATCTGTGTTTGTATGGTACTATATATACGCAAATTTCGTCAAAACTCAATATATATTTATAAATGGTCGCATATGTAATCGAATATATATTTTGATATAATCATGTATAAAAAAAATATTTTTTCGACCAAACCACTAGCCATATATAATTATATATGCCAGTATTTCAAAATTTGTTTTTGTGTGTCAACATATATGGTTATACAAAACTTTTTATTGTATCATATAAGATTACATATGATTTTTGGAAACCCGAGTTCGATTCCCGGCCCAGTCGAGAACAAAAAAGTTTTTTTTATTTTTTTTTTAAATAGAAAACACTTTTTTATTGCGTTTAATTTTTTTAGAACTAAAAAATTTTCATTTTTGGAATTTTTGCAATCATTTTTAAAAAATTATTTTTCTTTTATAGAGTTATATATAACTATATTTGATTTATTATAAAATTATCTATAATTTTTGGGAACCCGAGTTCGATTCCAGAAAAAAAAATAATTTTTTTTTATTTTTTTTAAATAAAAAACACTTTTTTATTGCATTTATTTTTTTTAGAACTAAAAATTTTTCTTTTTTTGAATTTTTGCAATCATTTTTAAAAAATTATATTGCTTTTATATAGTTATATATAACTATATTTAATTTATTATAAAATTATCTATCATTTTTGGGAACCCGAGTTCGATTCCAGAAAAAAATATATTTTTTTATTTTTTTTTTTTAAATAGAAAACACTTTTTTATTGCATTTGTTTTTTTAGAACTTAAAAAATTTTACTTTTTGAATTTTTGCAATCATTTTTTAAAATTTATATTGCATTTATATAGTTAATAATAGCTATATTTGGTTTAAATTATCAAATTATCAATGATTTTTGGAACCCGATCTCAAATCTAATTCTGATTTCATGATTCCATGAAAAATTTCAAACTTTCAAGCCAAAGTCTTATTTCACTTTGGAAGCCTATGACTTGGAAATAAGGCATACCGTTACATTAAAATTATTGTTTAAGCTTACCATGGAAGCCCCTAATAGCGCTGTACGTCATTCCAATTTTTTTTTTTTTGCAAATTTTATCAAAAATTTTCTAAGTCTTTTTGAAAATTGTGAACAAGTGAATAATATATTTAATTGGATGTAATCATATATTACTATATGTTAGATCAATTTGATATAATTAGATACGATCAATTTATTTAAAACTAAGTCTTTTAAAGTTGTTATTTGCTAACAACGTCCGCTGGTCTAGAGGGTAGAGATTGCGATTACAAAACGGAAGACTTGTGGTTCTAATCCCCGTCCGTTCGAAGTTTTTTTTTTTTTTTATTTATTTTCAGTTTGACATTATTATATCTAAAAATAAATCTAAAAACAGAAACATTTTTTGGATAAAAATGTATCCAATAATTTTTTTATAAAATCAAGATATCAGATATTATAAGATAACTTTGGCGCGGCCAAATTTCGGATGAAATTACATTATATAATATCCAATTTGATATAAAATCATGATATTGGATATTTTAAGATAACTTTGGCGCGGCCAATTTCCGGATGAAATTACATCATATCATATCATATTTAATACAAAATCATGATAATAGATAATTTGGGATAACTTTGGCGCGGCCAATTTCCGGATGAAATCACATATTAAACTGTAACTTCATATATTATAAGATGTTATGAGATAACTTTGGCGCGGCCAATTTTCGGATGAAATTTATCAAAATCAGATCCAATAAATTATATATAATTTTATAAGATAACATGTTTTACCATACAATTTTTTTTTACTCGGGGAATTAATATCAAATTTTTAAAAACTATGTGAATGGTGAATCGAGCACATTATCAGACCAAAACAGATCTGGTAAGATCAAATCAATTTTTACACGGGAAATAAAAATAATAAAATTGAAACATTGTCTATCACAGGAACGTGTTATGTCCAGAAAAACATGATGTATGTATATTAGGGTGGCACGAATAATGACTTTTTCGAATTTCGACAACCACCGGACAAATGATGGTTCATTTTGATCTAAGAACTCTATGTTTAAATTTTAAGCCAAATCAGACAAAATTAACCCATGCCTTTGGAGGTTAAAGTTTTTCTCAAAAAAAAAAAAATTTGTTACCACTCAAACCATTTTTTTTTTAATTACGCTGCGTGACAAAAGTAACTACTATTTTAGAAAACGGACATGCTGATTCGAATGGCGTACTCCGTTTTTTGATGTATGGTACAGTTTTCTTGCAAAATGTCATTAAAGATTGGCTGATTTTCAGCTGCTTTTTTAACAAAAAAATTTCCAAAGCTAATGATTTTTAAGTTTTATAGCATGAAAAACAAAGATATAACTTGTAGCAATATTTCTAATGTAAATAAGGTTTTAAGGTTTTTGTCTTAAGCCCTTTAATTCGCGGGTTTCTTCATTTTTTTAAGTTTTCGCGAAATTAACCCCTAAATTGGTCTCGGAAAAAAACTTGCATTTTGTGGATCATAAAGGCATCCATGCCACTACTAATAGTGGACAAAAAGCTTCTATTTTATATGGGGGTCAGTCTTAGTGAAATCAATCAAAAATAGCTAAAAATTTTCGTGACCCCCTCCGATTTCGATGAAATTTGGTTTAGTTGTAACACTAAGTGATAAACTAATGCACACTTATTTTCAGCCCTCTAAGTAAACAGTGGGCGAAAACACGGAGGGTCAAAATTTCCCCCAAAATCTCCCAGTCGCGACACTTTGCACCGTAAAAACTTAATATCGTTGGTTCTATTACAGCTAGAAAGCCCATTTTTGGTTTGTTTTGAAGCTCATAATATGCTCTACAAGACCTACCATAACCATAAAATTTTCGAAAAAAAAATAAGGGTTACCTCCCTTATTTTAAGGTCGTGATATACGGAGGAGAAAATGGGGAGGATGGTATCCCCCGATTTTTTTTTTACTTGATAATCTTATAGAGAAAGTCCTAAAGAATATATTCTAAAATTTTTAAGTTGGGACAGCAACGGGATCGCTCAAAATCAAAATTTTTCACAATTTTCCCCAAAATCTCCAAATCGCAACACTCTTTAACCTTAAAAATTTAATATCATAAGTGCTTTTGTAGCTACAGAGCCCATTTTTTTTGTTTTAAAGTTTATAATACGCTCTACAAGACATACCAAAACCACAAAAATTTCCAAAAAAAGAAATTGGTGCCCCCCTTATTTGAAGGTCGTGGCAAAGGGTGGAGGAAATGGGGGGAAAGTATTCCCCGATTTTTTTTTTACTTGGTATTCTCAAAGTGCAAGTCCTAATGAACATACTCTACAATTTTTATGTTGGGACAACAATGGGATCGACCAAAATCAAAATTTTTCAAAATTTTCCCCCAAAATCAACAAATCGCGACATTCTTGCACCTCCCATTGGAGTCCCAAGATAAAAATTTCAGGATATGCTCTCTAGAACTTACTCCTTAAAAAAAAAAACAAGGTAAAAAAAAATTGGGGGATACTATCCCCCGATTTCCCTCACCCCTTGCCACGATCTTTTAATACAAGAGGCACCCCTAATTTTTTTTATTTTTTTTTTGTGATAGTAATATTGTAGAGCATATTAAGAGCTTTAAAACAAACCAAAAATGGACTCTGTAGCTACAATACAGTCCACGATATTAAATTTGTAATGTGCAAGAGTGTCGCGATTTGGAGATTTTGGGGGAAATTGTGAAAAATTTTGATTTTGGTCGATCTGATTGTTGTCCCAACATAAAAATTTTAGGATATGTTCATTGGGACTTGCACTTTAAGAATACCAAGTAAAAAAAAAATCGGGGGTTACTTTCCCCCCACTTCCTCCACCCTTTGCCACGACCTTTAAATAAGGGGGGGCACCCTTCCTTTTTTTCTAAAATTTTTTGATTAGGGTAGGTATTGTAGAGCGTACTATAACCTTTAAAACAAATAAAAATGGACTCTGTAGCTACAATAGCACATATGATATTAAATTTTTAAGGTTCAAGAGCGTTGAGATTTGGAGATTTTAGGGGAAATTGTGAAAAATTTTGATTTTGAGTGATCCCATTGTTGTCCCAACTTAAAAATTTTAGAATATATTCTTTAGGACTTTCTTTATAAGATTATCAAGTAAAAAAAAAATCGGGGGATACCATCCTTCCCATTTTCTCCTCCCTTTATCACGACTTTAAAATAAGGGCGGTAACCCTTATTTTTTTCGAAAATTTTTTGGTAATGGTAGGTCTTGTAGAGCATATTATGAGCTTCAAAACAAACCAAAAATGGGCTTTCTAGCTATAATAGAACCAACGATATTAAGTTTTTACTGTGTAAAGTGTCGCGACTGGGAGATTTTGGGGGAAATTTTGACCCTCCGTATTTTTGGCCCCTGTTGACTTAGAGGGCTGAAAATTTGCATTTGTTAGTTTTTTACGTAGTGTAAGAACTTAACCAAATTTCATCAATATCGGAGGGGGTCAAAAATATTCATGATTGATTTCACTAATAATGACCCATGGACCATCATGATGAAAATCGCGAAAAACCGTTTTTTTGTATATGACAGCATCACTTTACGAGATGATTTAAGGCTTCATCTTTTAAGTAGTATATAATGTAGGAACCTTAAACAATGAACTGACCCAAAATTTGTACAAAAAAGTTTGCATTTACAAAAGTTATCTTAACAAAAACTATAACTATTGTATGGTAAACACTGAAATAATAGTTTTTGTTAAGATAACTTTTGCAAATGAAAACTTTTTTGGACAAATTTTTGGTCAGTTTGTTGTTTAAGGTTCCCACATTATATACGAAAAGATGAAGCCTTAAGTCATCTCGTAAAGTGATGCTGCCATATACAAAAAAACCGTTTTTCGCGATTTTCATCATGATGGTCCATATAACATAGCTGTTTTTCGTCCACTATTTGTGTTGTTAGCAAGTTTTTTATCAAAGACCAATTTGGCTGTTAATTTCGCGAAAACCTTAAAAAATGAAGAAATTCGCGAATATAAGGGCTTAATATGAAAAGCTTTAAACCAAATTTGCATAAAAAATATTGCTACAAGTCATATCTTTGTTTTCCATGCCATAACATTCATAAATCATTAACTTTGCAAATTTTTTTGTTAAAAAACTGGCTCGAAATCAGCAAATCTTTAACGACATTTTGCAAGAAAACTGTACCATACATCAAAAAACGGAGTACGCCATTCGAATCAGCATGTCCGAAATATATAGAAATGATGGTTGTAACTCTTGTTTATTTTTTAGTGTTCCGCAGTGTTATTATACTACACTACACGGTTTCTGCACAGACATTTTGAATAAAACACGAATCTGTCATCAGAAAAGTTGTATTTTCATTTTTTGGGAACCAAGCCCTGAAACCGACAAATGTTTTAATATTGGAAAAGTGTATGTTAAATTTATTCATATTTTCTTTTATTCGAATTCCCCCTAAAATCACCTAACTTTTTCAAGAAATCCGGAGTCGATACGATCAACCACACCATCAGGACATTTTAAATAAAATCATGTCCCTTTTTTGGTTTTATCCTTATAATTATCCGAACTTTGCAAGAAATTTCCTGTTCAAAGCAGATATGTAAAGTAGACACTCCAATAAAGATAACCTAAAGTTAAAATTCAAAATCAATAGAGTGTATCCAGAAATATTTGCAGAAGAAATCAAAATTTAGAACCAAATTTAAATTTTTTAAACATTTTTTCGCACCAATTTTTATCATTTTTTGTTAAAATTATTACATCTGAAATGGCCAAAATGGAGATCTATTTATATCTTGGATTTGGTCAACATTCTCGACTCAAACAAAAAGTAATACGGCACCATATATCATTTGATCCCAAAAATGAAGGATCCAAAAATATATGATTATATCTTATTAGATCAAAATTAATATAATTAGATCCCAAAAATGGAACAGCAAATATTATCTAATTTGATATGATAAAAAATAAGATCTAATAAGATATAATTATATCTAATATTATCTTCAATATGAAATTAGATAAAAATTAACGTTTCATTTTGGGATTTAATTATATCAAATTTGATTTAATAAGACATAATCATATATTTTTGGATTCTCCATTATTAGGATCAAATGATTGATATATTTATATGAATTTATATTAAAAAATATATTATTATAACAAAACTTTTTTACTCGGGTTAGCACAAATTTGATATTTAATTATATCTGCTCAGATACATATAAAAGATCAGATGCAATCATATATTACACCGTCCGACATCAAATATTAAACATGAACCGGATGATATGCGTCTGAATGTAGAGGTCAAATGAAGTAAATCTTCATTTACAGTTTTTCATTTCATTGCATGATCCTGTTTCCTTTTAAAAGGACTTCAAAGTTTACAAAGACACATTTTGTAAAATATTTTTGATATTTGAATATTTGTACTTGTCCTAGAATGACAATGATGGTGGCAAATGAAAGAGGAGGATCTTCCCTAATTTCCCCGTTTTTTAAATTTTGACATATCAGGATAAAATATTGTGAAAAAAAACATTTGAGGACTTTATCGAAATATATTGTTGAAAATTTTGAATGATATTGAAGGATTAATTTTTGAAAGGACGTAATTGACAACCTTTTTCCGGATATGTAAAAATAACAAAATAGTTAAATTAAGGAAGATCGTTGTCTTTCATTTGCTTTCACTAAAGGCATCCTAGGACAAGTACAAATGTTAAAAAATATTTTATAAAATTTAATTCTTTAAAACTTTAAAGTCCTTTTAAAAGGAAACAGGATCACGAAAAGAAAAACTGTAAATGCAGTTTTACAACATTTAGTCTCTAGTTTCAAACGCTTATAATCTAGTTCGTGTTTAACGAAATTTTTTAATTTTTCTTGGACGGTGTTATCAGATCAAAACAGATCAGATATAATCAAATCGATTTTTATATATATTTATACCCTCCAACTACAGTCTGGGGGTATACTCACTTTATCATTCCATGTGTAACGTATCAAAATATCGGTCTAGAACCCCATAAGTTATATATATTTATGATCAGTGATCGATTACATGACATTCTAGCGATGTCCGTCCGTCCGTCCGTCTGTCCGTCTGTAGTTAACACGATGCAGTCCAAAATAAAAGAGATAGACTCCCGACATTTGGCACGAATATGTCTTATGTTCCTAGGCAGTTCGTAAATGAGCAAAATCGGACCAGAGGGAAAAAAGTTCCCCCTTGAAGAACTAAACCAACCTCTGAAAAACACAATTTTTTTACATGATTTTTTTGTGTTTTTGTTTAACAAATGCAACATTTTTATGCTATAAGAAGTTTAAAGTCCTGCATTTGGACCCGAAGAATAAGAAAATGCTGTTTTTTTTCGGTCCGCCCCCTTTTATGGGCGTGGAATAAAATTTTGTTTAAATATTGATAAACTTCCCAGGCAGAAATTACGACTCTTCTAAAAATACAATACCATTATAACATTGGAAATACAAAAATACGACTTTAAAAATTCAATACCTTGAAAACAAAAAATTCAATACCATTACAACATTGGATTTTAAAAGAACCAACGTTACATAAGAGTTTAAAATTATAATCCGAAAAGGTTTACTATGGTAAACTTTTACAAAATTTCTGACTTTATTTTATTTAATTATTTCTTTATACCTTTTTTAACAATAGAAAATATTTTTTTTGTGTAAAAATGCCACTGCATATTTTTTTTATTATGAAATGTGCAAGGTGAATAAGGGTTCTATAGTCGAAAAGTCGATTAATTGATTTTTATATAAAAAATCTAAATGTACTTTTACTTTCGACTTTTTAGTTTTTTCACTTGGTGGCAGATTAAAAAAAAAAAATCTTCGCAAAAAAAATACCAAAACACTCAAATGGCAGCGGAGTAACAAGTTTAACTTAAATTTAAAAGTGTGATTGAAATTGTCGTTCTTATTATTATTATGTTAAAAAAATCTAGTTCCTGACGTAGATTCTTAAATTTTAAACATACGACGTTAAACTCAAAAAAACGCAAAAAAATCGATTTTTGTGACAAAAAAATATGTATAAAATAAAAAATTTAAAAAGCTTACATTTAATTCTCTTCAAACTGAAAAAAACAGATTCCAAATCGGTCCACCCGTTTGATCTGTATTTTGGTTTTGTTTAAAAAGCTGCAACTTTTTTGTTTCTGACAATTTTTATATTAAATTTTGGTAGAAATCGAAATATTAAATAAAAAAATACTGCATTCTTAAGTGTGAACCTCTTTAATCTTTGGCGGTTCGTTGTTACCATGAAGCAGAAAGTGTTTAGTAAATTTTTGTTATACCCTCCAACTACAGTATGGAGGGTAACGCATCATCCGTGTGTAACGCATCAAAATATCCGCCTAGGACCCCATTAAGTATATATATTTATAATCAGTGATCGATTCTAAGACCTTCTAGCGATGACCGTCCGTCTGTATGTCCGTCTGTCTGTCCGTCCGTCCGTCTGTAGTTAACACGATGCAGTCCAAAATAAAAGAGCTAAAAGTGCTCTCAAAATTTGGCACGAATATATCTTATGTTTCTAGGCAGGTTAAGTTCGTAAATCAGCAAAATCAGACCAGGGGAAAAAAATCCCCCTTGAAGAACTTAACCAATCTCTAAAAAATACCATGTTTTTACATGATTTTTTGTGTTTTTATTTAACAAATGCAACATTTTTATGCTACAAGAAGTTCAAAGTCCTGCATTTGGATCTAGAGGATTAGAACATTTAGTTTTTTGTCCCCATTTTGTGAGCGTTGATTAAAAAAATTGTTTAAATAATGATAACCTTATATTTCCTTAGTACAAAAAGCATAAGAATTATTTTTTAAACCTATATTTCGGAAGGAATATAGGAAGATTCGACACGGCCATATTTAACGCTCTTACTTGTTATTTCCATTATCGAAATAAAGACTTCACCAATCTTTCCGATTATCAAAATACTGTTACTGTTAATTCGGTTTTATCCCAGCAAAACTTTTCGGAGTCATTCAAAAATAACTAGTTCTAGAAGTACTTCAAAGCTTGTCACGATAGGTTCTCAAAGAGCATCCTGGAACTAGTGATGTCACAACTAGTTCTAGAAGTTATCCAAAAGGGTAATATTTTAATTCCAAAGAGCTTTTTTGGAGTAGTTTGGGAACTGGTGATTTGGAACTAGTCGTACATGACTTCTGCACCACTTCCATGAAACAAATACTGGTTCTCAAATAACATCTTAGAAGCTGTTTCAAAAACTTATAATTTTTTTCAAAAAAGAAAAAAATATATATTTGATTACGTATTTCTCTATTGCATCTTCTATTTGGAAAAAGTCAAACCTTTTGAAATATGTACAGAGGGGCTAAAAATATTATCAAGTATTGGGGCATTAGTGCAAATAGGTTTTTATAGATCCATTCAATTACCTTACTACAATCTGCAATAAACTTCTTTATTTACTACAGCTGGAATTTTTTATTACAAAAAGTAAACAAAACTTTCCAATTGTAGCAAAAATAGTAAGCAATTTGATTAATCCAACTAAGCATATAATCGTATATTTTTTGGTCCCTCCATTTTTTTTTTTTTTTTTAAATCCCTTATTCTCCTTCTAGATAATTTTTAATTGCATTAATGACTAAAAAAACAATAAATACTACTAATTTTGTTCAATAAAGTGCTGATATTGCGTTATATTTTCAACAAAAAATAATTCAAAAATGTTTTTGCAAAAAAAAAATGTACAAAATGTTCCTAGACTGCTTGCCTAGAACTAGTTCTGATGGTGACAATTTCAAACAAAAATCATGGGTTAAAGAATGGGATAAAGAATTGGTTCTAGAATAACATAAAGAACCGTTCCATACATGGGTTCCTAGACTACTTTCCTAGAACTAGTTCTGATGGTGACAATTTCAAACAAAAATCATGACTCTGAGAACGAGATAGAGAACTAGTGCCACAATAGCTTCTTGGAAGTAGTTCCTGTCGTGACAATTTCAAAGAAAAATCATGCGTTAAAGAATGGGATAAAGAACTGGTTCTAGAAGTAGTGATGGAACCGTTCCATAGGAGGGGTGATTGTTCCTAGACTACTTCCCTAGAACTAGTTCTGAGGGTGACAATTTCAAACAAAAATCATGACTCTGAGAACGAGATAGAGAACTAGTCGAGCAAAAAAGAAGTACTCCAGCACTAGTTCTGGAAGTCATGCAAGTTTTGCTGGGATAATTCAAAAATTTTCGATTTATTGTTACTTATTTTCGGTACACAACCTTGATAAAAATATTAAAATTTTAACTTACAAAAATATCGGCTTTTACAGATTGGAAAAAATCGACTTTTTAAAAAAGTCGAATTTTCGAAAATTGACAGTCGAATTTTTAGAAAAGTCGGATTTTTGTTGCGACTGTATAAATCGGATATTAAAAAAAAATATTTTGAAAATATTCTATTTATTTAAAATTATTTTTATATGTATACTATATTTCTAATATAAAACACCCCAAAATGGCGCCAAAAATATGTCGAAATAACGTTACCAGTGTTGTCTTTCAACACCATCCTAAGGTCATAAACTTATTATTACAATGTTATTTTAATCCAGTAAATTTGATTTTTTGTTGTTGTGACGACGTCGGAAACAAAAGTCAGGCGATTGTTTTTTGGCGTTATCATTTCAATGTTATAGTAACACCATAAATTTTGTAAATAGGATCTCATTTTGGTGTTGGAATGCCCTCCGCCAACGCTATTCTGACGTTATTCCGATTGCATTTTTCTGCCTGGGTTGTATTTCTTTAGCGCAAAAAGCATAAGAATCAATTTTTAAACTCATATTCCAGAGGAAATTTGCCCTCCCCCCCCAATTACCACTACCGACCCCCCAAAAAAAAGAAAACGCCCCTGGGATTTTTTTTGTTTTGCATGTTGGAGGGTATAACAGATTCGGCACAGCCGAATTCAACACTCTTACTTGTTTATTTTTATTTTTGTTAAAGAAATGAAACAATTTTAAGTCAGAACAATATCAAGTCTTGCATTCTTGCTCATCTAAAGGGACGCCCCTCATAACGGTTCTATCTTTGTATAACATTTCATTCCCACGCTTCCCTTTTTCGGGGTGGTTTTTACGATTTGTTAGAATAGAGCCAACAAAAAACGTTATAAGGGGGATTAAGAAGGTCAATATATTCCACAAAAAAATTTCCCATAACATTTTCTACAAAGTTGCTAAAGACAAATGTAAAGAAAACCTAGTTTTATATACCGATATGCTGCAAGAACATGCCAAAGCTGGGAAACTTTAACCATCTCTAAAATTAAATTCCGATGGGATCTTTCAAAACGCCGACAAACGTCTCCTTGGTCTCTTGGTCTCCTCTACCAGAATCAATCGTCGGAACCCCCTTAATTTTGGAAAAAGTTTGATTTTGTTATTTTAGTCACTAAAAAAATATTTAAACTCAAAAAAATTTACGAAAATTACTAAAAAAGTTGTTTACTCAATAAAAAATATTGTTTTAAATTTTTTCTTGGGAAAAATTTATTTAAAAAAAATCAATAGATTCGACCAAGTCAAATTTTTTTAAGAAAAAAAAATAATGCAATAATCACATCTTTTCAAGTTTATAAATCAATTTCTATTCCCAGACAACTTAATTGAATTCGCACACATCAATATCTTACATCATAATAGAAGTTAAAATCATCTTAATGCACTTTCAAATTCATTTACAATAGTTAGTTAAAAAAAATTGAAATTTGCTATTGCGTCATTTGTAAAAGATGAAAAAGTTTCAAGTCTCATAAAAACCGTTATAACTGTCAAAAGAAAAATTGTTAGATAACACTTTGTCTGTTCTATGTAAATCATCCAAAACGTCTCAAAAATTTATTATCATACATCAATCATCTTTATTTGCATATAAATTTCAACAGTTTCAATCATCAATCAATCATAAACAAGAATTAAATTACATTTCAACAATCCTGCCAATTTGATTTTATATGAATAAAATATTTCAATTTAAAAAAAATTCCTTGCAGTCATTTTAATCACATATATAAATCATATAAAATGCATCAATTTGGTCAATTTATAAATAATGAAAATTAACAAATAGAAAAATGTGTAATATATTTGATACAAATGTTATTTAACATATTTATCATGCTGCTATTTAGTTAAGATGTAGGCTAAATTGTTATTAACAAATAAAATTACACAATATTGAGATTATAGGCTAAGCAATTATTTAAAAACTGGGATTATTTAACAAACAGATACAAAGAGTTATCATAATTTCTATTACATCAATTTTAATTAAATTAATTGTATGTTGTGATAAGTTTTATGTACACAGGAAAAAACTAATTGTTATATTGACACAAATAATTGTGAGTACAATTAATTTTTTCACTGAAAGTGCTCCTATACGGAAATTTGTAATATCAACAAACGTTTGCAAATTTTGATTGTTGAAAAAATAATTTTCTGTTTTAAACAAAGAAATTTAACAAACACAATTTGTTGACCTGACAAAAGTAAACAAATCTTAACTTTTTAATTTGTTGATCTGACAAATGATTTTTTATTTTTTCAACAAAGAAATTTAACATAACTATTTATTGACCTGATAAAATAATTTTAAAATAAAATTACTTGGCTGAGTTTGTTGAAAACAAAATCGAAGTTTAATATTATGAACTAACAGGCGGCCGTTTTTACTAAATGTTTGGTTGATATCATGGTTGGTTGATTTACAATTGAAGTTTGTTGATTTAAATTTGACGATTTTATTTTCTGTGTGTGGTTTGTGATAACTTTTTTGCCATTGTATAATACTTGTCAATCATATCAGTCAAAAGAAATTATTTTTAATTGCAAAAAAAGTGTATGTATGCAATAGTATCTTTCTTCTTTTACTTAATATAAACTTACCACTGCACAGTGGGATTTATAAACTAAGCGAGTATTTCTTTAATAACACAAGATTTCCACATAATATGGGGAAGATTTGTGTCAGTTAACACTGCGCAACATGTTTTTGAATCCAAAACTGCCAAAGGGTTATGAAATCTTAGCGCGTGTTCTCTTTTCTTGGCCTACTGAATTTTTTTATTCTTTTTGAAAGCTTCATAATATTAAAAGAGGTATTTGTAAAAGTCGAATAGTCCGTGTTTCACCAAAGTCGTGTGGAACTAGTCAAAAAAGTGTAATAAATCAACTTCTGAGCTAACAATAAATAATATCACTGTGCTACAGTGAAAAAATACTTCTAATGTGACATGGTATAGGTTGTTGGTTTTGTCGAGTAGATCACAAAAATGCCCATTTAACTTGCCAGACACCCTCAAATTTTAGAGGTATTGTCAAAAAACGTTTTTTTTTTGGGACTTTGCTCACTAAACCTTGTGTAATTCAGAAAATTTTCAACCGATTTTAAATTGTTTAACTGTTTTGGATAGAAGAAGTATAGGACTTTCCATGTGTGTGAATTGGTCTGCACATATAAGAAAGATATCTATTGATTTTTGCTATAATATCTAATTTTTTTGTTATTTTTTGAACATTTTTTGAGTTTATCGATTTTTTCTGCTATAGTTCGTTCAGCAACCTTTATATTTATAAACATACTTTTAAAGAAAATTTAGTTCTGAATTCTTTGAGCTTTATCCTGTAAAAATCTGATAAGTATTGACAGAGTTGTGATAATTTTTCTAAAAAAGAAAATTAAGATTTTTCAGGAAATCGCCGTTTAGACAACCCAGGCAAAAAAAATAAATTTATCATAAGAGGTTATGTACAATATATTTAAAGGTTTTTTGCGCGCTGAATCCGAATCTGGCCTTTAAATTGCTCTATCGCGCCAGGTTTTTGAGATATTAATCATAAATTCATATATCAAAAACTTAATAAGATAGCGCAATTTCAAGGCAAAATTCGAATTCAGGGGCCAAAAACCTTTAAAATAATGATACCCGACCTCTCAGTATGTTCGATTATTTTTTTATTTTTTTTTGCCTGGGTTGTCCGAACAGCAATTTCATTCAAAATCTTAATATTATTTTTTAGAAAAATTATCACAACTCTGTCAATTGTTATTCGATTTTTTAGGCATAAAGCTCATCGTATTCACAATTAAATTTTCTTTAAGAATACCTTTATAAATATAATTATTGTTGAACGAACTACAGAAGAAAAAAATCGATAAACTCAAAAATTTTTCAAAAAATAACAAAAAAATTAGATTTTGTTGAAAAAATCAATACATATGTTTCTTAAATGTATAGACCAATTCACACACCTAAAAAGCCCTATATTTTTCTATCCAAAATAGTTAAAAAATTGAAAATCAATGGAAAACTTTTTATGTTACACGTGGTTTAGTGAGAAAAGTCCCAAAAAAATGTTTTTTAACAATAACTTTAAAATTTGAGGGTGTCTGGCAAGTTTGATGGGCATTTGTGTGATCTTTTCGATGAGACCTACAACCTTAACTACCTCATTTCAAAAGTATATTCGATTTTGTTATTTTTTTTAGCACAGTGTATTTATAGACGTCTTCAGTGAAATTAAAAGGCAGTTCTTTTCCTGCAACATATTAACCCCACATCTCCAAATTTTAGGGGTCATTTTAGTCCCTTTTGCAAAAATCCTCATTAGGGTGGCAAGAATAATGATTTTTTTCAAATTTCTTTTGCTGCCGGGAAAATAATGGCTCCTTTTCGGCTAAAAACTCTATTTTTACATTTTTAGCCCAATCGGACAATAATAACGCTCAAAAACGTATGACGTTATCTGTTTGTAGTTTGTTTAAAAAGTTAAACGTTTAGATGTTTTTTTAAAGAAAAACCATTTGTTCAGTTTTTTGTTAATGTCTACTTCTGTGAGCTGTTTCAGAAATTACATCATGGAAAATAAAGACTTTCATTAACATTTTAGTTATAAAGACATATATTTTTGTTCCGTAAGTAAAAGTAACTGATTATTCTTTAAATTTTTAGTGATTTGTATAAGAAAATTTTAATATGATGATGTTTTTAGGCTGGTGTCTAATTTTATTTCATTTTCCATCGCAAGTGACACCCTAGGACAAGTACAAGTATTTCAGAAATACTTTAGAAAATATATCCTTTAAAAGTTTGAAGTCCTCTTAAAGGAAAACAGGATCACGAAATGAAAAACTGTAAATGCAGTTTTACTCTATTTGATCTCTTTTTTTTTTTGTTAAATACTTTATTATCTGGATTATTGAATCTGCCCATTCTTGGCCTAACAATAAGTGTATAAATCTTACAAAACTAACTTAAATACTAGTTACTCCCTAGGAGCCATTTTGAAGAACGGGCCTCTAAATTAAATGGGCGGTAAGTCAGCACGTTGCAGTCTGGTGTGCGTTTGGGTTCGAGTAAGGGCTCTCGCCAATGTATTTGGGTGGTTCCTGAGCTTTTCAACGTATTTCGTTCTGATGTCCATAAACTCTTCTCTTACAAACGGAATATTTAAGTCCTGGTGAATGTTGATATTTCTGACGTACCAGGGAGCTCCCGTAATGATCCTCAGAATTTTGGATTGTGCCCTCTGTATAAGCTCAATATTAGACATACTGGCTGTACCCCACAGTTGGATACCATAAGTCCATATTGGTTTTATAATACAATTATACAGGATGACTTTAGAGTCGAGGCTTAGCTTTGATTGCTTATTAATTAGCCAATGTAGTTGGCAGGCTTTTAGCTTCATATGAAGCCTCTTGGCTTCTAAGTGTTTTCGGCATGTAAGACGTCTGTCCAAGTGAATACCAAGGTATGTAACACTCTCAGACTGTGGGATAATTACACCATTTAATGAGACAGGGGAACAAGACCCCATTCTAAGTGTAAACGTAACGTGCTTGCTCTTAAGTTCATTTACTTTAATTCGCCAGTTCTTGAACCACGTCTCCACAGCTGTAAGATGGTTGTTAAGTCTCAAGGAGGCAACATATGGGTCTGAGTGAGTGCTTATTAAAGCAGTGTCATCCGCAAATGTTGATGTTGTAATATGTTCAGATATCGGCAAGTCTGAAGTAAATATGAGATAAAGCACAGGGCCGAGAACACTTCCATGAGGAACACCTGCATTCATTTTATAATCAGAAGTTGTAGTTTCTTGATATTTCACCGTGAAGTAGCGATTAAGAAGGTAAGACTCTAAAAGTTTGTGTGTAATAGTTGGTAGGTGATATTTTATTTTATATAAAAGACCCTCGTGCCATACTTTATCGAAAGCCTGAGCGACATCCAGAAAAACGGCAGAACAATATTTTTTTTCTTCAAAGGCTTTCCTAATCTCGCAAGTTATGCGGTTCACTTGCTCTATGGTTCCATGCTTTTCACGAAAGCCGAACTGATGAGCTGGAATACTGTTTGAACTTTCGATAATTGGAAGAATCTTCTGAAGAAAAACCTTCTCAAACAGCTTTGATAGACACGGAAGTAAACTTATAGGTCTGTATGACGAAGTTAAAGTTAAATCTTTTCCAGGCTTGGGAATCATTTTGATTTGAGAAATTTTCCATATGTCCGGAAAGTAACCTATTTGCAAGATCGCATTAAATATTTTCGTTAGAACTTCAACCGCTATAAATGGTAGGTTTTTTATCATGTTTGGTGTGACTAAGTCATACCCAGGCGCTTTCTTTGGGCTGAGCTGCGTACGTATAATTGTCTCAACATCTTGGGCGTAAAACCATGTATAACCTAAGTTGTGATCCAAATGCAGAGGCGGATCTGGGAGTGTAAAATCATTTTCCGCCAAGTTTGGCTCAAATACAGTTCATAAATGTTCTGCAAATGAGTAAGCTTTCTCCTCTTCACTGAGTGCCCAATTGCCACATTGCTTCCTTAGCGGTGGTTCGCCCTCTACCGGTGCTTTAATTTTAGTTGCTTTCCAAAGTGAATAGTTCCCTGAACTTTTATGCGATAAACTTTCTACATATACGCTATTTATGCGATCCTCTTCCAAATGAAGGGCTTTTCTAAGGTTTCTAGTAGCTTCAGACAGCCTCTGCTTTGCAGCAGGGGATCTACTGTTTTGCCATTCTCTTCTTAGCCTTCTTTTGATGGCCAGTAGTTGCTCGATTTCAGAGTTAGAAACATAAAAATTGCGATTAGAGGAAGCAACGGTAACGGAAGACGAAGAGTGCTCTGCTGCTGATCTCAGAATGGACGTAAAGTCCTGGACACATTCACCTATATCCCCCTCACATTCCAAAGATGGATTAATGTGGATGTGGCTACTAACGTACTTTTTATATTTTAACCAATTCGTCTTTGACGAAGTGAGTCCACAGGGTGTCTTAACCGAAATTGGTTCATCGTAATACGTTAATATTACTGGAGAATGGTCTGAATTGAGATCAAATGATGTTTCAGCAGATAACTTACTTCTCTCGATATGTTTCATTATCCCAAAATCGATAAGATCGGGAATTTTTCGTGGATCTGAAGGCCAATAGGTCGGCTTGCCAGGCGATATAACGTCCAGACTATTTCTACGGTCAATAAGAGCACAGTAAAGCTGTCTTCCCCTAGGGTTTATTAGACGTGAACCCCAATAGGTGTGTTTCGCATTGTAGTCTCCACAAGCTAGAAAGCGATTACCAAGAGTCTTGAAAAAATTTTCAAATTGTATCTTAGATACTGAAAATCGCGGAGGACAGTAAACTGATGTCAGAGTTAGTCCTCCTCCTACACAATCAAGATGTATTGAGGTGGCTTGAAGGTAGATTGTAGAATAAGTTTCCATAGCATGGTGCTTAATTCTACATTTGATCTCTACTTTTATTTGCATATCATCCGGTTTATGTTTAATATTGGCTGTCGGTCGGTGTAATAACTCACATGCTGGTGAATAAAAGCTTTTTTCTACAGTTTTTCAACTTGAACCCTTACAATAAATATAATTAGAGTCCGTGCTCGATCTGTACTTACAGAAAAAATAAAATAAAATTACTGACAAAATATGTCGCCATTAGGCACGTCTCCGCAACAGAAAATGCAAATTCCTTCAATTGTGTCTGCAATTCCAGATCATTTTGGTAACCCTTGCAAAATAATTTAAGAGAAAAAAAAGTTGAAAGAAAGTATGAAGTGAGGTTGAGATTGCTAGAAATATAATTGCAGTGTTAGAAACTGTCAAAATTTATTCTTTAATATTCATAATATATAAAAAAACAATTTCATTTAACAAGACAAACCGACATTTAAAATCCTACTGATGATAACACTAACTGTGGTGTTTGAAACCGGTATGGGAAATACCAAAAATATCTATAATTTTTAGAAATTCAATTTTTCTTCTGCATTTTATTAACTTGAACCCTTATAACGTAACATAATTATTTTTCAACAAAATGTTTTTTTTTTATAATTTTTTCATAATTTTTTTTTTTATCAAAAAATTTTTTTTCATCAATATGTTTTTTTCTGCATCAAAATTTGTATCGAAAACTTTTTTTTCCATAATTTTTTTGTTTCATAAACTTTTTTTTCCAAATATTTCTTTTTATAAAAATTTTTCATCAAATTTTTTTTCATCAAAAACTTTTTTCGATTTTTTTTTCTTAACAACCCAGCAAAACTTTGGTAATGGTAATAATTATTTTCAAGTGAAAAATAATGCATTACTAATAATTTGCTACGTAATGCATGATTATTGGAAAAAATGTATTTCATATTTATTATTTCTACACATTAAATCATGGATGATTTATATTTGGTTACATTATGTATTATTTCAAAGTTTGAAATAATGCATTATTTATAATTGGATGCATAATGCATTACAATAACATAAAAAATAATTATTTTATTAAAAAATGTATAAGTTTAAACTGGAGATGGGCTCATGACAGGAAATTTCTTCATTATAAATTTATGACTTATTCTTTGTGATAATGTGGATGCACTACTTTGAGTCTCATCGCCTGTTAAAATCATCAATGCTGCAATGTATAAAATAAGAGATCCTATACCTTATTTTATACCTTATTTGGTAATCTAAGTTTTGCTGGGAATTTTTTTTTTATCAAATGTTTTTTTTTATCAAGTTTTTTTTTTATTAAATTGTTTTTCATAAACATTTTTTTATCAAATTTTGTTTTTCTTTATCAAAAACTTTTTTTATCAAAGAAATGATCAAAAAATGTTCCCTTTAACTTTTTTCTTATTTTTTCACCAAAACTACTTATTCACCAAGTCTTAAATTCTGACATAAAAATGTTCCATTTGTTTAAAAAATGTACAAAAAACAAGTGAGAGTGTTAAATTCTTCTGTGCCGAATCATTTATTTATACTTTCCAAAATGTAAAAAAAAAAATTTTTTGCACTTATGTAATGCACTCATTTACCAAATTTACAGCTCTTTTAATTTGGACTGCATATTGCTTTCCAAAGACAGATGGACGGATGTATACAGCTAAATTGTCTTAGAAATGGATCAATAGTATATAAACTTAATGGAGTCCTCGACCGATATATCAATTCGTTTTGAATGAAATGGCATATAACAATATTTAAAAAAAATAAAAAAAATGCTTTGGCAAGTACACCCAAGAGTACAAGTAGAGTACAAAAATCGCAGGCATTTTTCAAAAAAAAAAAAACTGACTACGTCTATAAAATTAATTAATATTTCTTACTTTATAATTTTCACTGTTCAAACATTCCTTTCAATCACTTGTCATTCTATCAAACACTTCAAAAATGTTATTTTAATTATTTCTATATGACTTGACTTATTCTTAGCTATTCTTAGATTTTCTTATTGAAAAGAAAAATTGTTTTTTTTCTCTCAACATTTCATCTTACGAAGAGAAGAAGATTTCTTTTTTTAAGTTTTTCTTTATATATTTTTCTAATTTAACGCATATTTTTTTTTGCTACATGTTGATGTTGTTTATTTTACTATTAATTCACCTTTACTCTACTTACATAATTTACCGTTACATTTCAATTACCGCTAGAACAACAAACAAAAAAACAGTAAGAATAAGATAAAAATCCAACTAACATTTTTTTTTGTTGTGGCTGCAGTTGCTGCTGTTTTGTTCTCTTTAAAAAAATAAAATCTCTATGTAATCTGGTTTTCATACTTGTTAGTGCTTGTTTCTTAAGTCTTTTGATTTTTTTTGCAAATGTTGCGCTCTTTGGTATAAATAACATTAGCAAACCACACTTTTGAGTATATTAAACCATTTATACATTATTTTTGCATATTTTTTTTTTCAATATCAATTCATATTTCTAGGTATTTGTCTAATACACCAGAATGTGTTGTAGTGGTTTATGATTTACTATAAGAGTATTTGAGTCTTAAAAATTGTGTTCAGTGTCGCCTCACGCATTAATCAGTTATGCGATGACGTTTCATGCAACCTAACAACATTTATCACCTTCTTTTTAGTTAAACATGCATACACACATATGAGGCATTCCACACCAAATTTGCAGCGAAAAAAAAACAAAAAATCCGGCCACTTTTTTTTTATTTTTTTTTTAAATGCAGATGTTTGTCTATCCACACAAAAAAATTCAGGTATGTGTTTTTCGTTTTTTTTTTTTGAGAAAATCGCATTTGAATACTAAATTTCATTGCAATTTTGTAATTTGCTTGTACTTTTTTGTTCAACATAGCGAATGAGTATTAAATATTTGCATAAATATTACTCATACGCTTTGCTGAAACAAGCAAATACAAGCAAATTACTAAATTTTTATGAAATTCAAAATTCAAATGCGATTTTCTCGAAAAAAAAAGAAAAACACATGTCTAATTTTTTTTTTGTGGATAGACAAACATCTAATCTAAAAAAAAAAAAAATTAAAAAAAAGTGGCCGGATTTTTGATAAATAGACTTATTTAAAAAATAGAAAACGGAACGGGTTCTGAAAATTTTCAAAAAAAAAAAATAATTTGATAAACATTTTAACAAGCCAAATAACACAAATTTAACCATTTTTCCAATTTTTGACCACGCTTCCTAAGCCAAATTTTTGAAAAATTTAAAAACCAAAGACGCAGTTTTCTTAGATCCATACAGTGCTACCCATACAATCTATTCAGAAGTTTACGGTATACATGTTTTTTTGCCTCATATGAGGCATTCCACACCAAGTGTCCAATGAAAAAAAAGGATTACATGATTGTCTGAATAGGTGGTATGAAATGGTATATAGGAAACTAAGAAAATGGTGTTTTTGGTTTTTAAATTTTTTAAAGCTGGGATAGGGAGGCGTGGTTAAATATAGGAGAAATTTGCAAACTTGTGTCGAGTTTTTATCAAATTTAAACGAATAGCACCACAATTTTAAAAATGTACATTTTTGTATATTTTTTTTCTATCGACTAAAATTTTTTATTTTAGAAATTTTCCAGAACCCATTCTGAAATTTTTAGTTTTTTAAAAAAGTTAATTTATCAAAAATCCGGCAATATTTTTTTATACCCTCCACTCTAGTAATAGAGGGTATATATAAGTTTGTCAATCCGTTTGTAACACCTCGAAATATTGGTTTAGGACCCCATTAAGTGTATATATTCATGATCCTCGATCGATTTTAAGACGATCTAGCGATGTCTGTCCGTCTGTCTGTCTGTTGAAAACACGCTAACTTTTGAAAGACTACACAAAGGCTCCTGAAATTTGGCACATATGTTGGTCATTTCGCTGGTCAGGTTGGTATTGCAATCCAGCAAAATCGGTCCAGTGGTTCAAAAGTTATGAGCAAAAGACTGAATTTCGGCAAGGGTTTTTCGTGAATTTACGAAATAAAATACACGCTAACTTTCGAACGCTAATATTTTTCGTTCCCAGGGCCTGGTTTGGTTTGAATTTCAGCCAAATCGGTCCAGTGGTTCAAAAGTTATTAGCAAAACCGTGAATTTCAGATTAGTTTCACCTTAAATTCATGAGTTGAAAACCCGTTAAACATGTTTTAAAAACATTGGTAAGTCAAAAAAATATTTTACAACGTATTTTTGTCACTCAATAATATTTTTACACTAAAAAAAATACACTCAAAAATTACACTCAAAAAAATTTTACACTAACAAAAAATTTTACACTCAAAAAAAATTTTACACTCAAAAAAAAAATTTAGTAAATTTTTTTTTTCAAAAATTACTTAAAAAAAAAAGTTTTTTTAAACAAAATAAAAACTAAACAAAAATTTTATTTTTTCACGTTGGAAAATTTACTATCACTTAGGGCGGATTACTCAATGAAAAGTTAATTGCCGATTTAACGGAGCCTTATGTCAAAATTTGTATGAAAAGGTTAAATTTAACGGAGAGTTATTTTATAACGGAGCATTGAGTAATACAGCCTTAAAAGGGCATTGTGGAGGGTTTTCGTAGATTCGGCCAAGTCGAATTTAACTTTTCTACTTGTTTTTCATCAATTTTTTTTTTTTATTAAATTTCTTTTTTTTCATAAATTGTTTTGTTTTTCCATCAATTTTTTTTTCATCAAATTTTTTTTTCATCAAATTTTTTTTTCGTCAATTTGTTTTTTTTTTCATTATTTTTTTTTTTTTCATGAAATTTTTTTTACATCAATTTTTTTTTGTCATAAAATTTTTTTATCAAATATTTTATTACATCAAATTTTTTTTGTCAATTTTTTTTCAAAAAAAAAAATTGTTTTCATCAAAATTTTTTTTTTATAAAATTTTTTTTTTCTTCATCAAAAACTTTTTTTCATCAAACATTTTTTTTTTTTTCACCAAAAATCATTTTTCCCTTTTTTTTTACCAAAACTACTTTTGCAACAAGTCTAAACTTTTCACATAAAAATGTTCCATTTGTTTATCAAATGTACATCATCCAAAATGTAAAAACACTTTTTGGCACTTATTTTTGCACTCATTTACCAAATGTACAGCTCTTTTGGTTTGGACTGCATCTTGCTTTCCACAGACAGATGGACGGATGTATATAGCTAGAGTGTCTTAGAAATGGGTCAATAACATATAAACTTTATGGGGTCCTCGACTGATATTTCAATTCGTTTTGCATGGAATAGCAAAGTAATTTTGGACAACGCCGGTACGCTATTGGATAGGCCTTCAAAAAACCTTTCCACCTGTATAAATTGTTCATATAGTTTCTTTTGAAAATATGGAAAAAAACAAAAAAAAATCGCGATTTTCCCCCTCCCATTTGACCCGCTAATTGTGAGATTGGGCAGCTAGAAAAAACACGTAGCTCATATTTGTCTCCCCTCATTCCAATATTCAAGATTCTGCCCAATTGCCCAATTTTTGAAAAATTGAAAAACAAAAAACAAAATTTTCTTAGTTCCATATAGGGCTACACACAAAAAATTATTGGCTAAAAATTTTCAATTAATTCTATTGATCAACAAAATTTAAATGGGTCAATCAATGTTTTGATTGAAATTTTTGTTATTTTCTTTAACTTTCTAATTACAAATTTTCAACATATCAGATTTTTTTTTTCGCTTCAATTTATTTGAATAGATTAATTCAAAAATATACAAAATAATCGGGTTTTACTATTTTTATATTGTTGGCAACATATTGGAAAGCGGAAAAGATGAATTTTTTGATAATTTTGTTATAAGCTTAACATTCATTTGTTAAATCAATCATTATTTTGATTGACTTTAAATAAAAAATTGATCAAATTTTTGATCAAAATCAAAAAAATGGTTGATTGAAAAATTTTGTAATCAATCACCTACAATTTGATGATTGGTATAACAATTTTTTTAATTGGAGGAATTTCAATCAAAAAATTGATTGAATCCGCGTTTTTGTTGATTGAAATTCGTTTCAAATTTTTTCTGTGTATCAATACATCCTATTCAGAAATTCATGGGACACAGGATTTTCTATAGCAAAACATTTGGTGTGAAATACCTCATATTTTTCTCTTTTTTTATTCAATGGAAATTTAAGCCGCCAATAATTTCAAGTAGTTGTTTTTGAATTTGTGTTTGTGTCGTTTGGTAAAAAAAAAAGAATGAGCCACAAATAAAAACAAGTAGAAAAATTAAATTCGACTTGGTCGAATCTATGAATACCCTCCACAATGTTATCTGATAATAATTTTCTAAAAAAAATGCATTAAAAATTTTTATTAGAAATATATTATTTTGAGTAAAATTTTTTTGTGAGTGTAAAATTTTTTTGACTGTCAACATTTTTTTGAGTGTGAATTTTATTAAAAAAAAAATAATTAAATTAAAAATTTAAAAAAAAACATCTTTTTTTTTGAGTGTAAAATTTTTTTGAGTGTAAATATTTTTTTTAGTGTACTATTTGTTTGAGTAACAAAATTACTTTGTAAAATATTTTTGTTGTTTTATACCTATACGTATATGTTAAAAAAATATATTTCACATATTTCCCTCATTTTATTTTACCATCCTAGGTGGTTATTCATAAAACCTGAAATATATTTAAAGTTGGTTTATTTGAGAGATATTGCAGGAATAATTGTCAAATAAACCTACAATAAGTCTGTTATAAGTATTATGAATAAGAGCCCTAGTCTTTAAAAACCAAAAACAAACTAATATTTGATTTTTTTCCAAAAATACTTACTATACACCGTTACATACAGTTACAAAAACAAAAACAATAACAAATATTTACTTGTCTAACAACTAAACTGCACCCCACGCACAGTGCCACATTTGGCCAATCTAGAACGACAAAAATCCAATTTTATTTATATTGACTGGAAATTCGGTATAAATGTTCGTTTTGACTTCAAAAACAACATTATGAAAAATATGGGAGGCCAGTTAACGGCCACGCCCACTTTTTAAAAAATTTTTAATTTTGGTTGTAATTTCTTTAAAAGTGGTATATATACTCTGAAGGACTGTAGAAATAATATCACAAAAAAAGGGGGCGGTCAGACAACTGCCACGCCTACTTTTTAAAAATATGTTAAAAAAATATGTAAAAACAAGGTTTACATATCGCCCCACTGTAGTCGGCGTCGCAGACGGTCGTAAAAGTTAGCCGTTGAAATAAGTACTATGAATATTGGCCAATATGTCTGAAAAAGTTCGGCGACCACTAGAGACCAAACACAAAAGTTCTATTCCATCAAAAAAAATAAATATATAATTTTCTTTTCAAAAATTTTTATTATGTTAAAAATTTAATAAAAAATAGAAAAAATTGTTTAAAAAAAGAAGAAAAGATATGACTTAAGGCCTTTAAATATCCGTTAAAAGTTACCAAAAAAGAGTGTACAAATATCTTTTTTTGTTAAAAAGTTACAACAGTTTAAAATCGACTTAATTAATGCGAAATAATGAACACTACTTTCAGGATTTTACAAGATGCAACTTTATGCACCCACATCTTAATAACGAATAGAATTATAGTTCTTCTATGAGTATTTCCGTGTTATTTGGAATGTTTTTTAATACATACAAACAAATCATAAAAATCGGGAAACTTTTTTTTTTGATTTTTGTCGTGCTAGATTGGCCAAATGTGGCACTGTGCCACGGCAGGAAAACAAACAACAACAAGTTAAAACAAGTAGAAAAGTTAAATTCGACTTGGCCGAATCTATGAATACCCACCACAATGCCCTTTTTAAGTTATAGTAAATTTTCTATTGTGAAAAATAACATTTTTGATTAAAAATATTTTATTTTGTTTAAAAAAACTTTTTTTTTAAACAAATTTTTGGAAAAAAAAATAATTTACTAAATTTTTTTCTGAGTGTAAAATTTTTTGTTGAGTGTAAAATTTTTTTCGAGTGTATTTTTTTTTTCTTTTAGTGTAAAAATATTTTTTTGTGACAAAAATGCGTTGTAAAATATTTTTGTGACTTACCAATGTTTTTAAAACCTGTTTAACGGGGTTTCAACACGTGAATTTAAGGTGAGGCGAATCTGAAATTTACGGTTTTGCTAATAAATTTTGAACCACTGGACCGATTTGGCTGAAATTTAAAACGAACCGGACTAGAGGAATGGTAAATATATATGCTACACTTCAGCGCCCTCAGAATTGCCGTTCAAAAGTTACCGTGTGTTTTATTTCGTAAATTCCAGAAAAACCCTTGCCGAAATTCACTTATTTGCTTATAACTTTTGAACCACTGGACCGATTTCGCTGGATTGCAATACCAACCTGACCAGGTAAATGCCCAACATATATGCCAAACTTCAGGAGCCTCCGTAAAGTCCTTCAAAAGTTAGCGTGTTTTCAACAGACAGACAGACGGACAGACGGACGGACAGACGGACGGACGGACGGACGGACGGACGGACGGACATCGCTAGATCGTCTTAAAATCGATCGAGGATCATGAATATATATACTTTATGGGGTCCTAGACCAATATTTCGAGGTGTTACAAACGGAATGACAAACTTATATATACCCTCTATCACTAGAGTGGAGGGTATAAAAAAAACGCATTTAATATGCCAAACGTTACCGTAAAGTTACGTACGTAGATTGTATGTATGGATTGTATGAATTATATTGAATGTGCTTGTGATATACTCTCTGGCATGCATGTTATTGCAACTCGTTTTTTTTGTAACTTTTTCTATATTATTGATAAAAAAAAAATTTTAATGTCAGCTTTAACTCAGAAATAGCAACAAAAATATAGAAAAAAAAACGTATTGCTAACGTAATCATTTTAATTCTAACTAAAACAAGTAGAAAAGTTAAATTCGACTTGGCCGAATCTATGAATACCCTCCACAATGCCCATTTTAAGTGATAGTAAATTTTCTAACGTTGAAAAATAACAGTTATGATTAGAAATATTTTATTTTGTGTAAAAAAAATTTTTTTAGTAATTTTTTTTAAAAAAAACTATTTTTTGAGTGTAAGATTTTTTTCGAATTTTACATTCAAAAAAAATTTACTAATTTTTTTTGAGTGTAAAATTTTTTTTTAGTAATTTTTGAAAAAAAAAACTATTTTTTTTTTTGAGTGTAAATTTTTTTTTTAGTGTAATTTTTTTTTTGAATTTTACATTAAAAAAAAAATTTACTAATTTTTTTTTTTTTTTAGTGTAAAATTTTTTTTGAGTGTAACATTTTTTTCGAGTGTATTTTTTTTTTGTTTTGGTATAAAAATATTTTTGAGTGACAAAAATACGTTTTAAAATATTTTTGTGACTTACCAATGGTTGTAACACAGGTTTAACGGGTTTTCACCACGTGAATTTAAGGTGAAGCTAATCTGATATTCACGGTTTTGCTAGTAACTTTTGAACCACTGGACCGATTTGGGTGAAATTCAATACGAACTAGGCTGGAGGAACGAAAAATATATATGCCTAGCTTCAGCATCCTCAGAATTGATTTTCCAAAGTTATAGTGGTTTTTATCTCATAAATTCACGAAAAACCCTTGCCGAAATTCAGTCTTTTGCTCATAACTTTTGAACCACTGGACCGATTTCGCTGGATTGCAATACCAACCTGACCAGGTAAATGCCAAACATATATGCCAAACTTCAGGAGCCTCCGTAAAGTCTTTCAAAAGTTAGCGTGTTTTCAACAGACAGACAGACAGACAGACAGACAGACAGACAGACAGACAGACAGACAGACAGACAGACAGACAGACAGACAGACAGACAGACAGACAGACAGACAGACAGACAGACAGACAGACAGACAGACAGACAGACAGACAGACAGACAGACAGACAGACAGACAGACAGACAGACAGACAGACAGACAGACAGACAGACAGACAGACAGACAGACAGACAGACAGACAGACAGACAGACAGACAGACAGACAGACAGACAGACAGACAGACAGACAGACAGACAGACAGACAGACAGACAGACAGACAGACAGACAGACGGACAGACGGACGGACGGACGGACGGACATCGCTAGATCGTCTTAAAATCGATCGAGGATCATGAATATATATACTTTATGGGGTCCTAGACCAATATTTCGAGGTGTTACAAACGGAATGACAAACTTATATATACCCTCTATCACTTGAGTGGAGGGTATAAAAAGAAATGATAGAAAAAAATTGTTTATTAAAATTGACTATTCAATGACCTTAGTGATGACATGCATATATATGATTTGTTTATAATCAAATAAAAAAAATCAAAAAAGAACGAATGATGAATTAGAGAAAACAATTTTAAGACTAACACATTGGGCCAGAATCTTCAAAATATTGTCAATGCCAGAGATAAAACATATCTAATTTAATATGGCATAGCGCTAGGGCATAGCGCTATCATATCTAAATGAATGTAATCAGATTTACTGCATGTGTGAGGCATTCCACACCAAATGTCCAGCGAAAAAAAACACGTGTACCGTAAACTTCTGAATAGGTTGTATGGATAGCCCTATATGGAACTTAGAAAATTGCGTTTTTGGTTTTTCAATTTTTCAAAAACTGGGCTTAGGAGGCGTGGTCAAATATTGGAAAAATGGTCAAATTTGTGGCGAGTTGCCTTGATTAAATATTTATCACATTAAAACGGAATGCACCACAATCTCAAAAATTTACATTCTTATATAGTTTTGTATGGGCTATCGATTAAAATTTTTTTTTTTTTGGAAAATTTTCAGAACCCGTTCTGAAATTTTCCATTTTTTAAAAATGTAAATTTATTAAAAAACATGCCACTTTTTTTTTCTTTTTTAACTTTTTTTTTAAAGTTTAGATGTTTGTCCATCCACACAAAAAAAAATCAGAAACACGTTCTTTGTTTTTTTCGAGAAAATCGCATTTGAACTTTAAATTTCATAAAAATTTTGTAATTGCTTGTATTTCCTTGTTTTAACGTTGCGAATGAGTAATATTTATGCAATTAATAATACTCATTCGCAACGTTAAATCAAGAAAATACAAGCAAATTACAAAATTGTTATGAAATTTAAAGTTCAAATGCGATTTTCTCGAAAAAAAAACGAAGAACGTGTTTCTGAATTTTTTTGTGTGGATGGACAAACATCTAAACTTAAAAAAAAAAATTAAAAAAGAAAAGAAAGTGGCATGTTTTTTAATAAATTGACATTTTTAAAAAATGGGAAATTTCAGAACGGGTTCAGAAAATTAAAAAAAAAAATTTAATCGATAGCCCATACAAAACTTTATAAGAATGTAAATTTTTGAGATTGTGGTGCATTCCGTTTTAATGTGAAAAATATTTAATCAAGGAAAATCGCCACAAATTTGACCATTTCACAGTGGACGGTTTGTATGGAAAACGCGCGCATCGAAGTTTTTTGACTATATCTTCTAAACGGTTAGGAGTTGTAAAACAAAATTAGGCATTCTGAAAACTAGGGACCTTAAGCAATTAAAGCTGTGATCAAAGTTTGTTGTCCTCCTTGCACCCTACATATAAATTGAATGCAAAATTGGTTAATTTATTTATATGAACAAATGCTAAAAAAATGTTAAGATCATTGACATTTTTGATATATTATTACTGAATGTCTTTCGGATAGAGTAAATATACATCATTAAACATTATTAGTTAAAATACATATAAAAAATGAGTAAAATTATGACCAAATGTATCGACTTTTTTAGTTAACAAATCTGACAATTTAAATATATAAGTGGAATTGCTTGTACCAAACCTATTTAAAATTGCACAAAAAAGATAAATTTAATATTTGCAAACATTACCTTTCACCCTACACTAAAATATCCGCACGTATGAATTTTTTATCAATTTTATTTTATTGATCTATAATAAATAAACCAAAAATGAATAATAACCGGATTAAAACATTAAAAAACAAATTAACATTCACACGATAATGCAATATCGTAATCAATAAAATAATAAAAAATTTAGTTCTTTTATATTAGTTGTAATAGTTCCTTTGGATAAGGAACCTTTTTACGAAGTTCGATGTTTCTTCACGTAAAATTTAAATTTTTGGATCTGATTCTACCATAAAGTTTTGAAAAATATCTTTTAGATTGTTTATTCTGGAATTTTTATACCCTCCAACTACAGTATGGGGGTATACTCACTTTGTCATTCCGTGTGTAACGCATCGAAATATCGGTCTAGGACCCCAAAAAGTATATATATTATTGATCAGTGATCGATTCTAAGACATTCTAGCGATGTCCGTCTGTCCGTCCGTCCGTCCGTCCGTCCGTCTGTCCGTCCGTCCGTCTGTGGAAGACACGATACAGTCCAAAATAAAAGTGATAGACTCCTGAAATTTGGCACATATATGTCTTATGTTCATAGGCTGGTTAAGTTCGGAGATGGGCAAAATCGGACCAGGGGGGAAAAAGTTCCCCCTTGAAGAACTAAACAAACCTCTGAAAAATACCATATTTTTACATGATTTTTTGTGTTTTTGTTTAACAAATCCAACATTTTTATGCCACAAGAAGTTCAAGGTCCTGCATTTGGACCCACAGAATCGGAAAAATCGTTTTAGGGTCCGCCCCCGCCCTTTTATGGGCGTGGAATAATTTTTTTTTTTTATATAATGATAAATTTGTATTTCTTTAGTGCAAAAAGCATAAGAATTATTTTTTTTAACACTTATTCGAGAGGAATTGTGCCCCCCAATTACCACTACTGACCCCCCCAAAAAAAAAAAAAAAAGAAGACGCCCCTGCAATTTTTTTTTATTTATTTGCATGTTGGAGGGTATAAAAGATTCGGCACAACCGAATTTAACACTCTTACTTGTTTCTGCTAAAATTGCTTTTGTAAATCTTAAAATATTTATGCGACCTTTCTAACGATTCTTCTGATAACTGACCTAATATTTAAATTATATAAGTTACCCAGCAAATTTTTGCATTACTGGTAATGAGTATAGTAATTAGTAATAATTATTGGTATGTACTTACTTACTCATTGCATGAAACACTACTTATTCTATAAAGGCCGTGATACAAAAATAATTAGTGCCTACAAGCTTACGAGTAGGGAGATAAATAACTACTTACCTATAACGAGTAAAATAAGTAGTTACTTACAAGGAATAATATAAATAATTGAAACCCGAGTTTGAAATAACTATTTATCATTAGATTATTCGTTTTCGCGAAACTTTAAGCTTAAAAGGTAAAACAAATATTGTTTTCTTCTGATTGGACTTAATTTCCCAAGTGAACTTGTAAATAAGTATTTATTTTTAACATTCTCAGTAACTTATTATTTATATTATTGCAAATAAGTACTTACATATTACAATATAAGCCACTAGTTGCTTTTTGGACTAAAAAAATGCAGTGGGTAATGAGTAGTTGTTATAAATAATGTAATTGGCAGTCATTACTTTTCACAACACATTACCTAGTTTTTGCTGGATTTTGACCAGTTAAAAATATAGATATCTTAAAAAAAAAGTTGGACAACGTTTTGTTGGTATTTAAATGTAGGTTTGGAAAAAAATATTTAAAAATTATTCGAAGTAATTATTACTTATTTTTTAACGTTTAAAAATTAAAATCGACTTTTTGAAAAAGTCCGAAACCTTCGATTTTTTTTTACAAACGTCTGAAAGTTCTACTCTAAATTACGCAACTTTCAAGCCATAATTCGAGATGTGATGTGAAGTTTAGAAAACGGATTACAAGGAAAAATATGATTTTTATAATACGGAGTAAAAAACCTCTCTAATAAGGTACCAAAAATTGAAATCGGTTGAAAATCAGCCAATTTATTACAACTTCCCCAGGCATCTAACGTATGGCAGACCACTTGATTAAGCAATACAATCCGATTTTTAAAATTCATTGAAATTTTCTACTGTAATACAATTTTTTCATTCTTCAAGTTCAAATGTCTGCATTTTCAACACGCTTTTGAAATCTCTATTTAAAAAAATAAAAAATTTTTGTTTTAAAATTTGGAAAAACCAAAAAAAAAAATATTACACTGAACACGGTGAGCCTCAGCGATGTTCAGGTTGAACTTTAGTGTCGACGAAAAGTGTAAATGCAGTTCGATTTCTACATGATTAGTTGTCACAAAACTGTTTTCAGCGAAATCGTAGCTGATCGCATTCGCGAGATATCGCGAAATTAGTGGTTTTATATTTTAAAAAATTTTGATATTGAAGTTTTTAAAATATTTTCAAAAACTGAGTATACAGTTTTCATTGTACTTATTTTAAGGTCACAAAACAGTAAACATCGAAATCCTATCTTCTTTAGTTCGCGAGAAATCGCGAAATAACTTTTTTGTCAATTTTTGTTTTTCAACTTTTTGTAGGTTTTTTTCAAATGTTGTGGAAAGCTGATATGCACTTTAATGTGTACGTGATCGAAGGTCATAAGGGTGTTGACATCAAAGTTGTAGGTGTACACTGTCGCAAGATATCGCGGAATTATTTATATATTTTTTATTTTTTTTTTTATTTTTTAATTTTGCATGTTCTTTTGAAATGGTGTAAAAACGTGGTATGCATTTTTATTTGTACATGATAAAAAGACATTAAACTGCTAACACAAAAGTCCTATGTGGTCAATTCTTTAAGGAATCAAAATAATATGACAGTTAATAAATGGTTATGAATTATTTGAAGAAAAAGAGAGTGCATAATAATATTACAATACAAAATAAATGAAAAAAAAATTTAAAAATTTTTCGCGATTTTTCGCGAAAATTAGCGTCAATATATAGATTTCAGCAGTTTTACCACCTTCAGTTACGGGCAATTTAAACTGCATACCATATACTTGTCGTTACTTAAATTTTTTTTTTTTTTTTGATACCAAAGAAAAAAAAGTAATTTATTATAAAAGCTCGTACAGTAATTTTGCGATTTCTCGGGAAATTGATCGTCTATAATTTTTATGCTTGCAGTTTTGTCACCTCTAATAACCTCGAATTCAAACTGCATACCACATTTTTGTCGTTAATTGAAGTACATGTTTTTACAGACCACAAATAATACAAATTAATGAATAAATAGTAGAGAAGCGAGTTTTTTTGCGATATCTCGAAGAATTAAGCAGCTAGAATTTAAATGTTAACAGCCTTATGACCTTTGATCAATAGCAAGTCAAACTGCATTTCGTGTTTTTCAACAATGTTAAAGAAACTTCTTTTATTAATCAAAACAAGAAATACCCCCAAAAAGCTGTTTATCGCTATTTCTCGCGAAAGTGAGCAGCTATAATTTTTTTGGGGGCAGTTTTAATTTCTTCCAGCATGTTCAAATCAAACTGCTTACCACTTTTATTTATCATTTCTAAAGAACCGGGCTTAAAATAAAATAAAAAAAAAATATATATATATAATTACGCGATATCTCGCGAAATTAAGCACCTACAATTTTGATGTCAACAGCTGTGTGACCTTTGATCAACCACAAGTAAAACTGCATACCATGTTTTTATGAAATTTTAAAAAATCATATATGAAGATAAAAACAAAAATAAAAACAGCAAAAAAGTAATTTCGCGATTTCTCGCGAAATTGAGAAGATAGGATTTCGCTGTTAACTGTGTTGTGACATGTAAATAAATACAATTAAAACTGCATACCCAGTTTTTGAAGATATTTAAAAAACTTCAGTGTCAAAATTTTAGAAAATACAAAAACACTAATTTCGCGATATCTCGCGAATGCGATCAGCTACGATTTCGCTGTTAACAGTTTTGTGACATTTATTCATGTAGAAATCGAACTGCGCTTACACTTTTCGTCTACACTAAAGTTCAACCTGAACATCGCTGAGGCTCACCGTGTGAAATAGAATAATGGAAAAATTTTATTACAGTAGAAAATTTAAATAAATTTAAAAAAAGGGACTCGTATTTTTTAATCAAGTGGTATGACACACGCTAGATGCCTGGGGAAGTTGTAATAACTTGGCTGATAATTCTGTAATCACTTGAATTAAAACTTAACTTAACCAAAAAAATTGAGAAAACAGAAAAAAATCATATTTTTCCTTGTAATCCGTTTTTTAAACTTCAAGGACCATGCTAAACGTCTTACCCATTTCCGATCGTCCTAAATTTTTGTGAGACGTTTTTTTACCTCGTAATGAATATATCTAGGGTAAGTTAGAGTCAATCTCTACCAATTCATTTTTTTTGGATCACCATATAAAATAAATCAGAGAAAATAAAAGTTGCAATTTTAAAAATTTAAAGAAAAATAGAAAGAATTGTGATCACATCTCGAATTAAGAATTAAAAGTTGCGTAATTTACAGTAGAATTATTATAGTTTTTTATAAAAAAATCGAAGGTTTCGAACTTTTTCAAAAAGTCGATTATAATTTTTAAACGTCAAAAAATAAGTTACTTCGAATAATTTTTCATATTTTTTTTCTAAAACTACATTTAAATACCAACAAAACGTTGTCCACGTTTTTTTAAAATATCTATATTTTTTATTGGACAAAATTAATTAAAAATTTAAATTTTTTAATTTTTTTGAGAAGATCGCCATTTTGAAAAATTGATTACTCCACACTATCTTGAAATAAAAAGCTGAAAATTGGTGTCCAAGTTGCATTTAATAAATATTAAAACATATCCAAAAATAAAATAAATCGAAAGGGGTCGGGTCTAAAAGTGAGTGATTTGGCTTGGAATGTCCCATATATGTCTTCCGACACATAATTTTTGTTAACTTGGATGCGCTAAACACAAATATAAAAAAAATGTCAAATCGGTCAAACGGTTTTTGAGATATTGCTAATTGAAATTTCCAGAAAACGGCGGTTTTACCTGCGTTCAAGAAATTCAAAAAAAAAATATTTCTTTCCCTTGAACCTTTCATAAAGTTTGAGACAAACTTTCAAAGCGTTCATTCAAAATTTTGGATTTTTGAAAAATTTCTACAAATAGTTAGGATTTTTGGAAAATAAAAAAATTTAAAAAATATATCTGGCAATAAATTTTGTTTATTTTGGCATGCTGAATATGAATATTAAAAAAATTCTTAAATCGAACAAGCGGTTTTCGAGACATTATATTATCATTTGAAATTTCTCAACAAATTTCTAAAAATAGCGGTATTTTCCAGCCTTCAAGAATTAAAAAAAAAAATCTAAAAATTTTTTCCACTGACTGTTTCAAAGAGCTTGAGACAAACTTTTATTTAAACTTTATTTAAGCAAACCCCAGTCTTAGTGGATCTAGTTTCCGGGAGGTTTCAAAATCCAAGTTTCTAGCTTAACTGAGTTGGGCTATGCGTTGCACAGTACTACATTTGGCCAATATAGCACTTTCTAACCAAAAAAAGTAACTTTGACCATTAATGTGATTCCAGCCAATTGTGCCAAACATGTTTAGATATTCTGATAGAATAAAGCTCTCTTCCATCATAATCATCATGGTGATGACGATAGTAATCATCAGCTTCATATGCATCCGATTAGTAATTTTTCAAGTGATATAAGCTGATCACAGAATAATTTGATGTTGATTGTATTTTTAGGTCAATTGTTTTGTTTTTTGCTGTTTTTTTATTCGTATTTTTTGCTTTACCTGAGAGTATTAAAAAAATTTGCAATATCTGTGAATGTTGCCCGTGTGTTGTGTCATGTTTAAAACACGCGTTGTCAATAACGTCATATCACATTTAAGCAGCATATGTTCTAAAACACATCTCGTAACATGTAAATCTGAATCTCTCTCATATTCTAGAATCTAGATATTTATTTACTTTGGGAAGATGTGTACGTTCCGACATGCATTAAATAATGGAAATTCTATACGAGTATCAACAACATGACAACAACAACAAAAAAAATTAGCAAACTTTTTTTACGCTTGATAAATTTAGGTTAAATTTATACAAAAATTTTCATATGGTAACAGCAACGACAACAACAACAAAAAAGTCACAAATAATTAAAATTCATTTAAAAAAATTTATTTCATTAAAATGATAAAAAAAAAACAACGATAACCAATTGGAAATATTTGTTTAGGGCATCATTAAGTATACACTTAAAAGAAAAACTCTGTTAAACAACTTTCAATTTGATTTAGCAAACTTTCAGCAGATTTGTTTGCTAAAATGGATATTTTTACTAAAATCTTTGTTATTCAGTTTAAGAAAATAAAAGAAATTTTGCTGGTGATTCTGTTTGTTAAATTTCAAAATATTTTTGAACATATTTATAGCAGATTATTTTTTAATTATACAGAAAAATATTGCTGACATTCTTTTTTCAAGAAAATTTTCAATTTTTTTTTTTCAAAGTGTTAATTTTTTTTTTTTTTTTTTTTATGCAATAAAAACGATTTTTTTAAACATATTTTTGAACATAGTATTTTGTAATTTTACAGAAATAGTTTGCTTTCATCCTTTTTTAGAGAAAAATGTCTTACGTTGTGTTAATACAATTAAATGATTGAAACTTTCCGATTTAAAAAAGTTTTGATGTAATCATATGTTTTTTTATATAATTATATACATTTGATCCCAAAAATGGAGGATCCAAAAATATGTGATTATATCTTATTTAGGGTTGCCAGATACTTAAAGTCAAAAAACTGGAAATGGAAAATTTTTAACTGGATTTTGAAAAAATAACTGGACCCATACATACTTTTTTTATAATTAAAAAAAACTAACCGATTTACATATGTGAGAACATCAATTAAATGGACGTCTCTATTGGACACGGGAAAATGTGCATTTTTTAATCTCTTCCATTACTTTTTCGAGCATCTTGAAATTTTGATGTTGAGCTCGTTAAAGTTCTGAGGATTGTTGGCGCAGATTTTCCTTTTTGTATAACCCAACAAAAATAAGTCTGGAGTGGTCAAGTCTGTAAATCTAGGTGGCCTGTTAAAATTCCCTAGACGTGCGATATAAAACAAGGGATGACAATAACTGACCCTCGTATGTAGATTTGATCCCTCCAGACTTATTTTTTTGGGTTATTTGATCTGAGAAACAATCCTCAGATCATCGACGAGCCCAAGGAAAACATTCGTGACGAAATCATCGCTAGATAACCCGAGATGTTCAAAAAAAGTTATAAAAGACGAGTGAAAATGCTGCAAAAAGAAAAACCACATTTTGCCGTAGCGAAAAAAAAATATGTTTTATTCATGATTTATGTTTTATTCAAAAAGTAGTTCAAATAAACTGTCAAATATATTTAATAATAAAAATAGTTGTAAAAATTAAAGAAATTATATTTTATATTATTTATATTTACAAATAATATTTTAACTGACACTGGAGCAGACTCAAAATAACTGAAAAATCCAGGCCATTCTAGGCAGTCTGGCAACTGTTATCTTATTAGATAAAATTTGATATAATTAGATATAATTATATCCCAAAAATGGATTTCTCTGTAATGCGTCAACCGATTTTGTTTCTGCAAACTTCCCATGATAGGATTTGGCAATACCATGGTTTTATGTGCATACGGTCTTTGTATGTGTATTGGTTCAAAAGTTGTATACATTTTAGTGCAATACCTGTATATCGCGTTTTCTCTGCAATGCGTTAACCTATGTTGTTTTTGTAAGTTTCCCACGAAAGAGAATGTCATTACTAAGGTTTTAATGTGTATACGGTTTTTGTATGTGTATTGGTTCATGAGTTATATGCATTTAAATAGCAAAATAAGTTGCATTGCGGTTATAATGCCTGTTCTCTGTAAAGCGTGAACCGATTTAATTTTTGCAAATTTCCCATGAAAGGTGACGTCAATGACAAGGTTTTTCTGTGTTTACGGGTTTTGTATGTGTATGAGCTACATGCAGTTCAGTGCACATACCTGTACGTTTTCGTAAATGGTGTATATGGGGAAATATGTAGAAGGTTATTCTAAGAGGATGAAATAGGGTAATTAATTGTACTTTAGTACTTTTCGAAGTTCTATTTTAAAACTTGAAATTTTGTTTCTTAGGGGCCAAAAAAGGGAAATTGGTACTGTGTTCATAACTATTGAACAAATAATCCCAGAATTAAAAAATTTAACATGTGGGATCCTATGGCATAATTGACATCCAAGAGAAAGATATATTTTGAAATTTTAAAAAAATTGGGTACTAAGGGGTACCTAAGCATTTGCACTACAAAGTGTGCAGGGGGTTCGCTAGTTTTTTATAATATCAAATTAGATAATATTTACCCCCGACTAAAAAAATAATACGGCGCCATATCTCTTTTGATCCCAAAAATGGAGGATCCAAAAATATATGATTATATCTTATTAGATCTAATTTTATATAATTAGATCCCAAAAATGGAACGGTAAATATTATCTAATTTGATATTATAAAAAATTAGATATAATAAAATATAATAATATATAATTATATCTTATCAGATCTTATATGATCTTCAATCTTATATGATCTTCAATATCGAAATTCGTACTTGTTTAAATACCATTTGGTGTTCAATTATGTTCACATATGTCAACCACCAGCCGAATTAAAGCATTTTGTATTTTTAGGTTATATTTAATGTCCTAACATTTTTGAGGTGTCCTAACATTTTCATTCATAACTTTTGAACCGCTGCACAGTGATTCGTTTCATTGGCAAAAATCAAAAAAAAAAGTATGTCTTCAATGTTGATGATTTTTTGTATTTTTACAGTTTAATAGTAAACTAAAAGAAATATGTACTTTCCTGATTTTTAAGAAGTCATATGTTGCCACAAGAGGGCGCTAAAGTATGGAAATTCAACGCTATTGTGTTAAAACCTAAAAATTGATTTTTATAGGTTTACTAAAATAATTATTAAAAATCGAATTTTAAAGAAATCAACGAACTTTTTTTTGCAAAAGTTACTTTAATATATTAGCTAAATGTTGTATTTCCATTTTTTTAGAATTAATCTTAAAATACATTTTTGTATTGCTCTGAAATCTATATTTTTTCTACCGAATTCCCAAAAATTTACAAATTTTGATGGAATGCATAAAAAAAGTTCGTGAGTCAAAAAATAATTTTTTTCGCTTTTTCGATAGCTCGGACTATGGTTTATAAGGCAAAACAATAAAAATAACTAAGTTTTTGTCTGAAGTTGGAAAAAAGTTAGGTTATTTTTGTGTCTTTTTTTAATTTTTTTCAAAAGCTATATTATTAATGGAAAAAATATTAGAAAAAAATCCAATATTAAATATTTTTTCTTTACACATTGATATATTATATAGTATTCTGTAAAAATATAATAAAAAATCAGAAAAAAAATATGCAGTACGTGGGCCGTTTTGCTTTAAAAGTTATCTTTGACTTTTACTAAAATCCCCAAAATCACTAAATTTTAATGGCCTTCATAAAAAAAGTTCGTGAATAAAATTTTTTTGTTTTTTATTTTTTTGTAGCTTTAACTATGTTTTATAAGATCAAAAAATAAAAATAACTAAGTTTTTTTTTTTAAGTTGAAAAAAAAAAAAAATTTTAAAAAATCTAAAATTGGATTATTTTTTTTTTATTTATTTTATTTACTGTAAATAAATTTAAAAAATACATCAACATTTTAGTGTTTTTTTATATATAAAGGGATTTATTATATTGTATACCATAAATTTATAGTAAATAATTCGATAAAATAAGTATACAGTGGGCCATTTTGCTTAAAAACCAGTATTTGATTTTCGTTGGTATCCCAAATCAAAACCAAAATTTTTTTGAGATACATAAAAAAGTTCGTACTTAAAAATTATTTTTTATTGATTTTTTTAACATCCTGGACTGTTTTCTATACACAGAAAAAAATAAAAAAAAATTTTGAGTAAATTTTTAATACTATTGAGTAAAAAATTACTCAATTTTCCACCAGTAAACGATTTAATAGTATTGAGTAAACTTTTAATAAAAAATTTTTAAATGCTTAATAAAAAATTTGAGTAAATTATTAATTCACACAATTAAATCTTTACTTAAAATTTTTTAATATTTTTAAGTAACTTTTTAATTGTGTCAAGTAAAAATTTACTCAAAATGTATCAAATTATTTTTTTAAAAAGTTTAAAAAGTTTCTAATTTTTTTTTTTAAAAAAAATTGCTTTTACAAACTTTACCAAATATACTTATGTCTTCAAGACAAAGTAAAATTTTATAAAGATGATTTCAAACTTTCATATACATATACAAAAAACAATAAACTAAATGAGAATTCAAAACACCAAGAGAAAAAAAAATAAATAAAAAAAAATATTAAATTTGTATTAAATTATTTACTCAAATTTTATTTTCAATTTTTGAGTAAATTTTTAATTGCGTCAATTAAAAAATTACTCAAATTTTTTTTAAAAAATTAAACAAGTGATTACTCAAATTTGTTTCCTCCATATTTTTTTCTGTGTACGATCAAATAATAAAAATAACTAAGTTTTTGAAAAAACGAAAGAAAAAAAATAAAAATTTTAAGTACCCAAAAAAATTTTTTTTTTCAAGTTGTTTGTTATTAAAGGGGTATATACTTAGGAATAAAGCAAATATTAAACGAGTTTACTTAAAACTTATTTTGAATAAATTTATTTTTCGGAAATAAGTGTTGCGAATGTTTTGTTTTTGCAGTTATTATGTATTTTTATATTTTTGACTACCCTAGTAAAAAAGTTTTGATATAATAATATATAACTTGATACAATCATATTAAAATATATATGAATTTTTATATGTTCAGATCTAATCATGTCTAAGAGATAATGTGGCTCCATTTTCTTATCTGAGGTTATACATAAATATATATGACATTATATAATTATATAAATCTACATTTATTTCACCAGTGGTAGAACAAACTATTCGTAATGAACAAGCTGGTTTTCGGCCTGGACGATCTTGTGTCGATCACGTCAATACTCTACGCATTATTATTGAGCAATCGGCAGAATACAACACACCCCTATACCTGCTTTTCGTAGATTTTGAACGTGCTTTCGACACAATATCCCGAAATTCTTTGTGGTCTGCATTAATTGGTAAAGGTATACCTGAAAAAATAGTCACTCTAATACGCGAGCTGTACAAAGACGCAGAGTGTAAGGTCCGATTTAACGGAAGGGAAAGCCAACCTTACACAACCGTTACAGGCGTAAGGCAAGGCTGTGTCCTGTCTCCCACATTATTCATTCTTCTTTTAGACTGTGTAATGGAAAAGACAAATAGTGAGGCCCCTACCGGCATTCGATGGAATATGATGGAGTACCTAAATGATATAGACTACGCAGATGACATTTGTCTAATGGCCCATCGCTTTGCAGATATTGAAGCTAAGATAAAGAGACTCTCCGAAAACGCCAAACAAGTAGGATTGAGAATTAACTTTAAAAAATCAAAGCTGATGCGTATCGGTACCAATATTTCATCGCCCCTTATTATGGATGGTACCGTAATGGAAGATGTAGAATCTTTCAACTATCTTGGTTGTAAAATCGCAAAAGACGGTGGCTCTGTAGCCGACATTGGTGACCGAATCAACAAGGCCCGTGTTGCGTTCCTCAAACTACACAAAATTTGGCGCGCTAACAACATATCCCAGAAAACTAAGTTGCGTATATTCAACTGTAGCGTAAAACCTGTGCTGCTGTATGGTTGCACTACATGGAGCCTTACAAAACTGGCCATGAAGAAAATACAAACTTTCGTGAATCGGTGTCTAAGACAGATTTTACGTATATACTGGCCAAATTGGGTATCAAATGAAGCCCTTTGGAATATGGCAGATTGTTGTCCCATCGAATTTGATATTAAGAAACGTAAATGGACATGGATCGGCCATATTCTCAGGCGACCAGCAAATGATATTGCCAGAGCTGCACTAGAGTGGAACCCTCAAGGTCAACGACATCCAGGCCGACCACGTAATACATGGATCCGGTGCATACGAAATGAACACGAATCAGCTCAAAAAACATGGAACGAAATTAAGCTACTTGCCAGAGATCGTAATAAATGGAGAGAATTTGTTGACGCCCTATGTTCTTCGTGAACATTTTATTTAAGTATTTTATGCTACAATTTGTATTTATATTATATTTAATTAAATAAAGGACATATATATATATATACATTTATTTATATAAAATAAGATCAACTGGATTTATTTGGATGTGACCAAAATTCGGATCTAATTATATAATTTTTTATATTTGTGTATCTAAAATAATACAATTAGATAATAATTTGATCCAACTTGATACAGCCAATTTTGAGATCAAATTAGATCTTAAAAGTTTTTTTTTTTACTCGGGTATATTTAAAAAAAGGATATATTAACAGCTTTTTTGTTACCGCAAGCAACTCAACGAAATTTGGCACACTTATTGACGCCATTTGATCTAATCTATATTTAAAATTTGATAGCAATTGAAAGATTTTTAAAATAGTTACAGCGATTTCAAGAAAAAGGATATATGGCAGCCACGCGAGTCCTTGCTCAGATTAAAATACAAATGTTGTACATCGATAGTTATCTAAATTTCTAAGACAATTACTAAGTTTAGTAATTTTATAGCAAGTTTTGTGGCTAAAACTCCACTTTTAAGTTTCAGGACATACGACAGGTACAAATGTCCTTCGACCGATTTGCTCAAAATTTTTATTTTTTTTGTACTAATTAATTTTGTGCTTGCGTACCAAATTTGGAAAATCTTTGACAACTCTTTCTATTTTATTTTTGTGATTAAATTATATTAACATTTTATTGCAGTTTTTAAAAAGGATATGTAAATAACTTTTGTTTTAAAAACCCGATTTCATTGACATCACTTATTCAAATTTTTACAAAAAATTTCAAGGGTATCGAGTAATTTTTGAGCGATTTACAATATTTTTAAGAAAAAGGATATATGGCAGCCACACGAGTCCTTGCTTCAATTTAGAAAAAAATTTACACATAAAATACTATATCAAAATTGGTAACAATGACAAAGTTTGTGAATTTTGTGACCATTTTTGTAGTTTTAATCACATATTTAAATTTCAGGATATATGGGGGGTAGGCGTGTCCTTGCTCCGATTTTTCCAAAAACTCGTTTTTTTCTTGATTAGATAATTTAATGCTTGTGTACCAAATTTCAGAAATCTGCGACCAATATTCTATTTTTGCCCACTCGATATATGGGAACGAATCACTGTGCGCTAAACCGAATGCAATACCAAACTTCTCGGGAGAACTTCTAATAAATATGTTAAATTTAGGTCATTTCCGTGTAATATTTTGACCGTGATCACCATTTCCACAGATAGACAGACGGACAGACGGACATTGCCAGAATGTCTTAAAATCGATCGGGGATCATGAATATATATGGGGCATTCCAAGCCAAATCACTCACTTTTAGACCCGACCCCTTTCGATTTATTTTATTTTTGGATATGTTTTAGTCCTTATTAAATGCCTTTTATTCCAAGATGGTGTTGAGTCATCAATTTTTGAAAATGGCGATTTTCTCCAAAAAATTAAAAAATTTAAATTTTTAATTAATTTTGACCATTAAAAAATATAGATATTTTAAAAAAAGTTGTACAACGTTTTGTTGGTATTTAAATGTAGTTTTAGAAAAAAAATATGAAAAAATTATTCGAAGTAATCATCACTTATTTTTTGACGTTTAAAAATTAAAATCGACTTTTTGAAAAAGTCCGAAACCTTATAGTTTTTTTGTAAAAAACTATAAAAGTTCTACTCTAAATTACGCAACTTTTAAGCCAAAACTCGAGATGTGATCACAATTCTTTCTATTTTTTTTTTTAATTTTTAAAATTGCACCTTTTATATTTTGGCTCTGATTTATTTTATACGGAGCTCCAAAAAAAAAAAAAATTGGTAGATACTGACCCTAACTTACCCTAAATATATTCAGTTGGAAGTAAATTTACGTCTCACAAAAATGTAGGACGATAGGACATGTGTAAGGCGTTTAGCATGGTCCTTGAAGTTTAAAAAACGGATTACAAGGAAAAATATGAATTTTTTTCTGTTTTCGCAATTTTTTTGGTATTTTAAGTTAAGTTTTAATTCAAGTGATTACAGAACTATAATGTGGAGTAAAATGCCTTTCTAATAAGGTACTAAAAACTAAAATCGGTTGAAAATCAGCCAAGTTATTACAACTTCCCAAGGCATCTAGCGTGTGCCATACAACTTGATTAAAAAATACGAGTCCCTTTTTTTAAATTTATTGAAGTTTTCTACTGTAATAACATTTTTTCATTATTCATGTTTCAGTGTAATATTTTTTTGGCTTTTCCTAATTTTAAAACAAAAAAAAAGATTTTTTTTTTTTAAATAAAGATTTTAAAAGGGTGTTGAAAATGCAGGCATTTTTAGCACTAATTTAAAAAATGTTAGCAAAACACAATATGAAAAATACTTGTCATCTAATTACATTTGAACTTGAAGAATAAAAAAATGTTATTACAGTAGAAAATTTCAATGAATTTCCAAAATCGTATTATATTGCTTAATCAAGTGTTCTGCCATACGTTAGATGCCTGGGGAAGTTGTAATAACTTGGCTGATTTTCAACCGATTTCAGTCTTTGGTACCTTATTAGAGAGGCATTCTACTCCGTATTATAATTCTGTAACCACTTGAATTAAAACTTAACTTAAAATACCAACAAAATTGAGAAAACAGAAAAAAATTCATATTTTTCCTTGTAATCCGTTTTCTAAACTCCAAGGCCCATGCGGAACACATTATCCATGTCCTATCGTTCTTAATTTTTGTAAGGCGTATTTTTGCCTCGAAATGAATATATCTAGGGTAAGTTAGGGTCAGTATCTACCAATTTAGTTTTTTTGGAGCACCATATAAAATAAATCAGGGCCAAAAAATAAAAGGTGCAATTTTCAAAATTTGAAAAAAAAATAGAACAAATTGCGATCACATCTCGAATTATGGCTTAAAAGTTGCGTAATTAAGAGTAGAACTTTTAGACGTTTGTAAAAAAAAATCGAAGGTTTCGGACTTTTCCAAAAAGTCGATTTTAATTTTTAAACGTTAAAAAATAAGTGATAATTACTTCGAATAATTTTTTTAATATTTTTTCTAAAACTACATTTAAATACCAACAAAACGTTGTCCAACTTTTTTTAAGATATCTATATTTTTAACTGGTCAAAATTAATTGAAAATTTTAATTTTTCCTTTTTTTTGAAAAAATCGCCATTTTGAAAAATTGATTACTCAACACCATCTTTGAATAAAAGGCTGAAAATTGGTGTCCAAGTTACATTTAATAAGAACTAAAACATATCCAAAAATAAAATAAATCGAAAGGGGTGGGGTCTAAAAGTGAGTGATTTGGCCTGGAATGCCCCAAATACTTTATGGGGTCCCAGACCGACAAATCGATGAGTTACAAACGGAATGACAAACTTAAATATACCCTCTATCACTAAGTGGATTATATAAAAATATAAAAACACGATTTTGTTCCAAAATGCTGGTCTGCATCTGTGGACCAAAATCGCAGATCAGCATTTTCGGACCGAATCAAAAAAATTTGTTATCTAAAAAACATTAAAAAAAAAAAGCACGATTTTGTTCCGATAATGTCGATAAGCATCTGTGGACCAAAATCGCAGATCAGCATTTATGAACCAAAATCGCGTTTTATATATATTTTTAATATTTTTTAAACAACACACTTAACATTTTCCAAATTTTGAGGCCAATTTGGATAAAAAAAAATGTTCATGTTTAAAAATCAGCATCAGTGAACCAAAATCGCGGTTTTAGATTTTTTAAATATTTTTCCAATAAGCTACGCAAAATTAATCAGTTTTTAAGCCGGATTTGGTCGAAAAATTCGGAATTAGATCAGACTTGAACGTGAAATAGAAAAACGAATTTAAAAAAAAAAAATCTTTGTGAAATTTACATGCAATTTTAATTTTTTTTCCAAATTTAGGTTAAATAGAAGCAACATTTTCAATATATCGATTAATAGTTTCTAAGGTGATAATCAAATTGAAAAATGTAGTATGTAAAGTTGATCATTAAATTTACTTTAATTTAAAACCAATAACATTTTCTAGAAAATGTCTTACCAGATGTCTCTGCTGTTTTGTCAGATTTTTCTGCTGATTAACCTTGATAATCATGACAGATTTTTAGCAAACCGTGTCTACTAAAATCAGTCGATTTCTCATATGGCTGAAAAGGGGTGTATTTTCTGTCGATTTTTCTGCTGCTTAGACAGAGAATTTATTTTGAGCATATGTGTAATTGCATACTACTCCCGTAGGCTAGTTGATAGCGTGCTAGCCTTTCAACGTGGGGGTCGTGGGTTCGATTCCCACCAGAACACTTGGTTTATTCGCTACAACGAGACGACGGTCATTATTTCCAGTTCTCGGTCAGGTTGAATTTATTAAAAATGAGTTGTAAATAAATACAAAGAATAAATAAAAATAATTGATCATATGATCAAAACTATTATTATACATATTTTTACTACTTAATATACTAATAATAAAGTGCTTTACCAGAGCCTTATTTTTTATACCGTCATATTTTTCTGCGTTGGTATTTTTTTCCAATTGGGATCTTTGTGATGATTTGAAACCTACACATTTTTAAAATATGATATCATAATAAATTTAACCGCATTTTTTTGCAAAATATAAAACTATAAATAATATAAAATTTCCAATATTTAAACAAATGTTTAACACTAACTTAATCTACTTATAGTTATTTTATCTAAAAAAAAAATTACCTTATTTGCGTTAATTCCAAGTACAAAAAAAAACACAATTTGCAAATATTAAAATTGTGTCATTTTTTCTATTCAATTTATTGCAGTTTAAACCTAGTTAACGTTTGTTTTGTTTTTTGTTCTTTCATACTAAAAATATGTGTCAATAATATTTTAAGTATCCACGTTTAACAAATTTTTTAGTTACAATGTATTAAGATTCATTTGAGGGGAAGGATATCAAATTCAGGATGTCAGAAATTGCTACTATATTTACAATTTTTGTAATTTAAAAGTTATTCAATAATCAACTTCACTTTTCAGAAAAACTCTAAGTTTTTAGAACAATATTACGATTCCAAGCCAATTTTCTTAGAAAAATTTTTAGATTATTTCCTTAACTGTTTCTCCCCCCCCCCCCCCCCCGGACCTTTCCTTCACAGATTTTTCCCATTTAAAAATTATTAAATTTTCCAATAGAAAAATTCTTCGATTTGCCTATAAAAAATCTTCGATTTTCTTATCGAAAAATTCTTCGATTTTCCTATTGAAAAAAATTTTTGGATTTTCCTATAGAAAAATTCTTTGATTTGCCTATAGCAAAATTCTTTGATTTTCCAATAGAAAAATCATTGCATTTTCCTATAAAAAAATCCTTCCTTTTTCCTATAAAAAAAAATCTCCCATTTTCCTATAGAAAAATTCTTCGATTTACCTATAGAAAAATTTTCGATTTGCCTATTTAAAATTCTTCGATTTTCTACAGAAAAATTCTTCGATTTTTTTTATATAAAAATTGTTAGATTTTCCTATAGAAAAATTCTTCAATTTTCCTATAAAAAAAATCTTAAATTTTCCTATAGAAAAAATCCTTCGATTTTCCTATAGAAAAGTTCTCAGATTTAACCTAAGAAAAATTTTAAGATTCCATGACAATTTTCCCAATTTTCCAACAAATAATTCCTTTTATTTTTCTCTATCATTTTAACCCTCTCCTCTCTTTTTCATTACTTTTATCCAGAATTGACTCTGTGACATGCCTCTAAATCGAATTTTTTATTGGAAATTAATTTAAATATTTCAACTTATTAGAAATTAAGAAAAAATAATTAACTTTACCAAAACAATAGTATTATATCTGTAATTTTTAACACAAATTTCCTTTCAATTATAATTTTTAAAACTATAAAAATTATATCAAAACCTCGAATACTTCCCCTGTTTATTATATTCTATTGAAATATAAACAAATTGCTTGTGACAGTTTTTGTTTGGCCGTGTTAAATTCAAATAACGTGACTTTAAATAATGACGCCTGGAATGAATGAATGAATTTTTGTAATTTACTACAAACGGATATGTTAGAGATGAGTCTGATAATAAAAAAAAACACAAATTTATTAATTAGAACAAATATATCATTAAATTTTCAACACAAAATTAATAAAACTGTGCAAAACTTTGTTTGAATTAAAGAGCCGTAATTTAAAAAATAATTAACGGCATAATTTCGTTTAAATTGGAGCGCCTTGGTGGTTGAAACACAGTGCAATTACCAAAATTGGAATGGGATGAAACTAAAAGCAAATGAAAGTTGACAATTTCCATAACAAATCCATCAATGGTTTATAGTTCAGCTAGATTTTTTTACACGTATTTGAAGTTGGTGAACTTTTATTATAATCATAATAACATACTTTAAAACTGTATAAGCGGCGCATACTTAATTTTGTTATTGACTTAAATACATACGCAACGGTGTATATATTTGGTAAGCACTGAACCGATTGCAGCGAAATTGATACCAGCTACAGCTAACGTTATTTCGAGCTTAAGTTTGGACGCTAGACCCCACATGTCCAATAAGGACACTTTAAATGCTTTAAGATCACCAACTTCAAATGCGTGTAACAAAAAAACAAAAATACTGCCTTTGTCATTTTGTCTTTAACGCATCGAAAAAATCGATCATGATATTTATGATCAGTGATCGATTCTAAGACATTTTAGCGAGGTCCGTCCCTCTATTCTATTCGTCCGTCTGTAGTTAACACGATGCAGTCCAAAATAAAAGAACTAGACTCTCGGAGTTTGTCACAAATTCGTCCGTCTGTAGTTAACACGATGCAGTCCAAAATAAAAGAACTAGACTCTCGGAGTTTGTCACAAATTTGTACTTAATTGCTAGGCGAGTTAAGTTCGTAAAGGAGCAAAAATTCGACCAGGGGGAAAATTTTTTTTTTTGATTTTATGTGTTTTTGTTAAACAAATGAAACTTATTTATGCTAAAAGAAGTTCACAGTTATGTATTTGGACTGGCGATTAGAAAATGTATTTTTTTTGCCCGCCCCTTTTGAGCGCGTGGATGTTAAAAAAAAAATTAAATTAAAATTGTGTAAAAATTAATTTGGAAACTTTATGGGCGGGGAAAATGTGTGCCCCAAAGGCCCCCTCCAAAAAATGCCACTATATATTATTTTTTTTAACATATTGGAGGATGTAAAAGATTCGGCACAGCCGAATTTAACTCTCTCACTTGTTTAACTTACAAATTAAAGCAAAAACTACTACCAAATTTACAAGGAATTCTCGTAACTTTACTAGATTTTTTGTTACCTCCTATTTTACGAGAATTTCCAGTAAAAATTATAAGGTTTTTTGTAATTTTACAAGCTTTTTAACAATAAAATTGTAAATTTACAACTTTTTTCCCGTAATAAAACTTACAATGAATTCTCATGAATTTACTAGATTTATTTGTGTAAAGTTACCCTGAAAATTTGTAAAATTACAAAAAAGAAATTGTTAAATTACAAAAATCGGCGGAATTAATTCATCTTTGTTTTTGGTTTTTAATTAAAGATGATTAAATTCTTTATCAATTTTACAGACAACATTTTGCAATCTGATTATCGTCTTAAAAGCTATTAATCGATATATCGAATACTTTGCATTAATTTTACCGAAATTTGGACAAAAAAAATCTAAACTCTATTAAAAATTTCAGAAAGTAATTCTTTACAGTTTGAGTCTACACTAAAAAAAAAGATTGTAAAATTACAAGTAAAAGGTCTTGTAATTCTAATTTGCTAATATTTTTGTCTCTTTACAAAAATTGTTGTATATTTAATAAAACGAAAACTACAGTTTGCTTTGTAGTTTTACTAATATATGTTGGTAAATTTATTTTACAAATTTTTAGGTAAATTTACAAAAAAGTAAATTATTTTACAAATTAAAAAAATATTACAAAGTGTTTAGCTTTTTGACACAAGAAAATTGTATTGTACAATAAAATTGTACTTGATGTTATTTAAATGTATGTATTAAAAAGTACAAAATTCCAATGTAATTTTACAAAACTTATTTTATTACTAGAATTAATGTTGTTTTACAAAAAAATTTAATTATTCAACAACAGTACACGCAAAAAATTTCTTAGTTCAGATTTTTATTGCGTTTTGGAGTAAAAAATTTAGTTAAAAATAATTTTTTATAAATAAAAAATTTCATGAAAAAAAATTTTAGAAATTTTTTAAATTCTGGACACAAACATTTTTCAACTAATTATAAGCTATACACACAAAATTTTTTTTTTTCCATGAACCATTTTCATAGTATTTATGAAAAAATTCATACAACTTATTAACTTTTTCATAATATTTATAAACTTTTTTATAGTATTTATGAATAAATCATAATATGTGAAATTTAAGAATTTTTAAAATTTTTCATAAATGCCATGAAAAAGTTTATAAGTATTATGAAAAAGTTAATAAATTGTATGAATTTGTTCATAAATACTATGAAAATCGTTTATGGAAAAATTTTTTTTTTTGTGTGTAGCAAACAAATTGAATTTTTACACCATTTTTTGGTAATTTGCGTTAAGTAAAATACCACAATTTTTATGTGTTTCTACTATATAATTGTTCTAGTTTTTTTTTTTTTGTATTTTTACCATATTTTTGGTAATTTTACCATATTTTTTTGGTAATTGTTTTTTTTTTAAATTTGGCACCTAAAATGTCAATAAAAAGCTGCCAATTATGAAAAATTAAGTTTTTCTTATTTTAACAGGTACTTAAACATCCAATCTACAATAACCAAAAATTTTTTTTTTTTTTCGATTTTTTAAAAATACTTGTGAAAATAATTAAAAATTTAAAAAAAAAAAAATTATTTTTTGACTAATTTTTTCTGAAAATATAAGAAATTTCTTGTGTAGCCTCCATCGCAATTTTCATATGTTCTACTTAAGAAAAACGGAATGTCGAAAAAAAATAAAAAAGTGCAGTGTTATAATTTAAAAAGTTTGTTAAAAGTGTTCAAGTGAAAAAAAAAAATCATTTTAGGTTGTTGAAGTGCTAGTCCAGCTGCCGAAGAAGGAAAAATAAGATGCACCAATGGAAAAAAACCTTTAAATTTACAAAACAAATATGTAAATAAACCATTTTTTTTTGTATAGTTATAAATAAAGTTGTAATTTTACAAAAATGAAGTAGAAAATACAAAAACAATTTTGTAAATTTAAAAATTTTTTGGTTAAACTACTGTTTTTACGGCAATAAAATAAGAAAAAATGGTATATATACAATAAAAATTGTAAATTTACCACTTTTTATTGTAAATATACAAGTTTTTTTGCCATAAATAACAGTAGTTTTACCAAACAATTTGTTAATTTACAATTTTGGTTTTTGATTTCCTACTTTTTTTTTGTAAGTTTACAATTTGTTTTGCAAATTTAAATATTTTGCAAATTTACAATTTTTATTGTAAATATACGTGTTTTTCAATATTTTTTTGCGGTAAAAACAGTAATTTAACTAGATAATTTGTTAATCTACAATTTATTTTTTGATTTTCTATTTTTCTTTGTAAAATAACAATTTTTTTCTGTAAGTTAACAATTTTGTTTTGTAGGTTAGGTTAGGGTGGCGGTGTCCGATTGACACCTCGCATAGACCTCTTGGTCCATAGCGGTACCACAAAACTTTTTTCCGCTAGCGGTGCAAATTAAACACGTTCAAAGTCATTGCGAATCTTTTCAATATCCTAAGATCCATTTGCGTTATATCCTCCAAAGTACCGAAACTTATCTGACCGGTAATGGATCGGCGACTCCTTGCCACAGCTGGGCAGTGACAAAGTATGTGTTCCATCGTTTCATCCACTCCTGGTGAAGCGCATCTTTTACAACTAGCGTCTGAAGTAAGTCCAATATTCTTGGCATGGATGCCGATAAGACAATGACCAGTTATTATCCCAGTCAGAGCTCGGCATTCCCTTCTCGTAAGTGATAGTAGATATTGAGTTTTCCCTTGATCATAAGTTGGCCACAAAGTTCTGCTGATTTTGCATGTTGTCAGTTCTCTCCACCTCCTGTTTGCCTTTGCAACATTGATGGAATTCCGTTTAAGTTTATAGTGTTGAAGTGGTGGTAAAACTGGCACCATGGTACCTAAACCATCAGCTCCAAGTTTTGCGAGTTCATCTGCCTTTTCATTTCCCTGTATTCCGTTGTGTCCTGGTACCCATAATAAATTAACCTGGTTGTGTAGACACAGCATCTGCAAGTTCTCGTAACATTGTAAAACTATTTTAGATTTAATATAATATCCTTGAAGAGCCTTCAAGGCGGCCTGACTATCTACGTAAAAATTTATGGTTGTTCCCTTGGTTTCCCTGATATGTTCCACAGCTTTAGTTATGGCAACTATTTCAGCCTGAAATATGCTCGAGTCCAAAGGTAGGTTAAAAGAAAAGTTCTGGTTTTGTTCCACGTTCGTAAAACCCGCGCCTACTCCATGTGTTTGTTTGGATCCGTCGGTAAAGATATTTACGGTGTCTGCAGGGGTGTCCTGCCAGTTAGACCAATATTCTCGAGTTGGAAATCTTATTTCATATTTCCGGTCGAAAAATAGTTTGGGCACTAAGTAATCCGAATCAATATTATTTATATTGTCCATGTTACTGTGTCCAAAATTGCGAAACTTAAACCAATTTGACTCTTTAAGTCTAAGGCAAGCCTTGTAAGCTTCACCTTTCGCAAAAACGTCAATTGGTATAAGGTGCAATAAGGCGTCAATAGAGTTGGCCGATGTTGTTCTCAAAGCTCCTGTAATACTACATCCCATAAGCCGTTGAAGTCTTTGAAACTGCTTTAGTATCACATCCCTTTCAAGTGCCTTATACCAGACTAACACTCCGTATAGTAAGATCGGTCTTACTACTGAAGTATAAATCCAGTACGTAACTCTAGGCTCTAAACCCCAGGTACTACCGAACATTTTCTTACACGCGTAGTAAGCATTGTTAGCCTTTTTTATTCTCTCAACTGTGTTCATTTTCCAAGAGAGCTTACTGTCCAAAATCACTCCTAAAAATTTCGCATGAGGGGATTGTGGAATCTCAACTCCACCGACACGAATCTTCCTAAAATTTGGGATCTTATACTTTCTCGTAAAAAGAACTATTTCGGTCTTTTTCGGGTTAACGTTGAGTCCGTTATCTGATGCCCACTTCCATACCATCTTCAGTGACCCTTCAAGTAAATCGGGTATCGTGTCCGGATATTTCCCACAGGACAATATTACGACGTCGTCCGCATAAGCGATGGTTGAAGTTCCCAGTTTTTTCAGTATAGGGTCTACCACTAACAGCCAGAGTAAAGGTGATAAAACTCCGCCTTGCGGTGTACCCCTAGTCGCGTAACGTGAGGCCTTAGCATGACCCCATTCAGCGGTAATTTCCCGATTGCAAAGCATTCGCTTAACCCACATGATTATGCAGTGACTAATAGATGCATTGTTCATCGCATCAATTATTGACTCCGTATTCACGTTATTAAAAGCGCCTTCAATATCAAGAAATGCTGCCATGGCATATTCTCTATATTCAAGAGATGTCTCTATCCTCTGTACTAACGAATGGAGTGCTGTTTCTATGGATTTACCCTGCTGATAAGCATGTTGCGAATCCGATAGAAAGTTTGGCGCCAGGTTAGCCCTTATATGTAAATCCAATAATCTCTCTAGAGTTTTCAGTAAAAACGACGTCAAACTAATCGGTCTGTAATCCTTAGCGGCCGCGTGGTTAATTTTACCACTTTTAGGTAAGTACGTTATAATTGCCTTTCGCCATGCGATAGGTATGTAACACAACCTTAAACAGGCATGAAAAATTGTCAATAAGTATGGCGTTATGCCATTAGCAACATTTTGCAACATGGCTGGTATAATACCGTCTGGTCCAGGCGATTTGTATGGTTGAAATGAACTTAATGCCCATTTTACACGATCTTTTGTTTTGTAAATTTACCACATTTTTTTGTAAATTTCCAAAAAAAAAATTTCACGTCGAAGTTAATATTTTACAAAAAAAAATGGAAATTTACATTTTCTTTTAGGCAATCAATATACAAATTATCCCCGTAACATTACGGGGATTCTTGCTATTACACATTTTATAAACTTTTTTTTTAGTGTATCTATAACGAAGATAATAAAAAGTTTTTGAAAAAAATCCGTTGAAAATTGTAAAAGTTACATGCATTTGAATAAAACATGCAGAAATTTAGCTTTTATACAAAAACAGTTATATTTGTGCGTTTTTCAATTCGGCACACCAAAATAAACAAATTAACTGCTTTTTTATAAAACGGAATTTATTAATTTTTGTCCAAATGCATGTAACTTCTATAACTTTAAACGGGGTTTATAAAAAAAACATCACGAGATTTTACACGGAAAATACATTTAAAATGTTGTGGGTCAAAATCTCTGTAAACTATTTTTATTTAATTTAGTTATTTTAGTTATGCTAACCAACACGTTAGAAACATTTTATGTACAATCTGTTAATGTTTACTGGACTTAATATATTTCATTTGACAATTTGGACAAATTGTAAGTTGTTTTATTATCACTGCTCAACAACAAATTAAGGCGAAAAGTTTGTATAAGATATTTTCTGTATGTATTTTTGATGTATTTTAATTTCTGTTTTGATATAAATATGCACATTTTTGTTTTTTGGATTTTTAAATGGGCCACCCGGAAAATATATTAAGCACAGTTTTCATTAAGGTTTGGGGGTCGCTACCGGGCCTCAAACTTTGAATCTTAAATAAAAAATTTTCACACAATCGAAAAAAAAAATATTTTTTTTTAATTTTATTATAATTTAGCTTGATTAGCTTATTAACGACAAAAGTTTCATTTTGGTCGGACAAGTTTTTCGGTTCCAAAAGTGACCAGAAAAAAAATGTTGGATGATAAGGGACTTACATTATATGCTTGTAGTCGGTCTGGGTAAAACATACTCCATTAAAAATTTTATTTGTTCTGAAATATAGAAGAATTGCCGAAGAATGCCTAAAGGATATTTAAAAAAAACTAATGAAAAAATTTTAAATTTTTTTTGTATTTTTTATTATATTTTTTTTTGTATAAAATAAAATAAGCTAAGCAAGCTAATCATAATTAAAAATACACAATTTTTTTTTTTTTTTTTTTTGAAAATATCAATTTTTGATTTTTGCCGCAAGTGAACGTTATTTAGCAACAAATGAAAATTTTTAAGCAGAATATGTTATCAATACCAACTAAAACCCTATTACGTAAGCTTATAAAAACTAAACATTTTTTTTTTATTTTTAGAGTAAGACCTCAACCAACCTATTTTTTTTCATGGTCACTTTTGGAACAGAAATACTTGAAAGGCAAAAATTAAACTTTTTGTCATTAATAAGATAATCAAGCTTAATAATAATAAAAATTGAAAAAAAAAAATCAAAATTTTTTTTTTTTCATTGTGTGAACTTTTTATTTTTAGACCCAATGTTTTGGGCCCGATAGCGACCCTAAACCTTAATGAAACATTCGGAAAAAAATCACGTGTTATTTTTTCACGGTGCTTAGTATATATTCCGGGTGGCCCGTACAAAAATCCAACTTTTGTTTTTATGAACCAACCTAATGTACATATTCTACATTTCTTAAAACCTTAAAAAATCTGTATTTATATATATATTTTTTTTATTTTCAGGTATGTCAAAATAATTATAAATATTTGCAGTAAGTTTTTTTTTATTTTTCAATTAACTCAAATTTTTATTTTTGCAACTAAATACAACTTTAAGTAAGAAATCCCACAATAATTCCTTACCATTTAGCAACTCTAAATGTATAACACTTACACTTAATACCATAACTGTTATACTCGTTATAGACACAAGCTTCTAACTAAACTTGTTTTCTAATAATAACGAATAAAAAAAAGTATAAAACAACTCAGCTGATCAGACAATATATAAACTTTTTTTATATACAATTGCGAATTGTTTATAAAAAATACAACAACAACTGAAATAAAATTAAAACAAGTCTTAACAACATAAAAACAATTGAAAATTGCATTAAACTATTATAACAACTACACCTATGATGATAGTAAACAATTTGTTTATAACAAAAAAAATCGCATTAATTTTAGTTTAGCGTAGAGAGTTGAAATGAATACTACGTAACAGATTTCTGATTAAAAAGCGGATTTAGAAAATATAAAATATCGATTTGTTGGTGTATAAATAATACATAGGTGTGTGTGTGTGTGCAAAGAATGAAAATGATATTTAAAAAATATGAAAAATATTCATATTTCTAATAAATGTTTTTAGTTCGGTTAAAAAGAGATTCATTTGATGTCATATTCGAAATGCTATTACTTGCATTACAATTGGCGCCATGCAAATTATTTCTAATGTGTAAAAATTGTATAAAAAAAAATTAATGTGAACTACATTTAATTGTTATACGTGACTTTTAAAAATCAGTTAATAAAATAGTGTTAACAAAAAAAAGAAGCAACAAACAAGTAAACAAAAAAACTTACGTAATAACAAAATATGCTTAAAAATTTTAATACATTTTTTCTCTGAATTGACTATGCCAAAATAGACACACTGGGCTAATTACACTACTGAACATTAAAAAAAAAAGTCAAGGGTTAAGCTTAAACACTGTTTTTTAAGATTCTGAACTTATTTTATCTGTCGCATTAGCTGTTGAAGAAACAAGCAAAAGTCTCAAATTCAGAGAAATTCTTCGTACCGAAAAATTCTAAGATCTTGAGAAATTTTTGTTAAGAAAAATTCTCAGATAATGAGACAATTTTCGTATAGAAAAATTCTTAGATTCTCAGAAACTTTTTATATAAAAAAGTTTTAGATTCTGAGACATTTTTCAAATAGAAAAAATTTCAGATTCCAAGAAATTTTTCGTTTGTATTGAAAAATTCTCAGACTTACAAGGGAATCCCCCTAGTGTCACCCTCCGATCTTCATGAAATTTGGCTATGTTGTTAAGAACGAAAATTAATTCAACACGTATTTTTTTTTAGCGGCCCAAACTCATTTTTAGGGGGGTTGATTTGTATGGGGGGAAATTGACCTTTTTCAGTTTTTTACGATTTACGCCTATTTAAACAAAATTAATATAGGCACGTGTGGTATCAGATTAAAGGTATTAAAAATACCTATCTCGTGGTGCTAACAACGGGCCAAAGAAGTTAATATTTTTCGACTTGTTAACAAAAATGTCCAAAAATTTTATATTTTACTCAATATGACGAAAAGTTGGGCTTGTTTGGACACGTTCTTAGCACACGTAAATAGGTTTTACAAAGGCCTTTCATATGGTATGTAACATGACTAGGTTTCTTTGCATAGTATAGGAGATAAACGAAAAAAACTGAAAAATGGCCTCGTCTTCCCCCCTCCTTTTTACCCCCTAAATATGAAGTTATGCCGCTAAAAAAAATACGTGTCCCTTTATTTTTTCTGCTCTACAAAATAAACCCAATTCTATAAAGATTCGCAGATGACACTAGGGAGACTTTCCTTGTAAGCTTAATACATTAAAAACACAAGTAAGAAAGTTACAATCGGTCTAGTCCAGTGATCGGCACCCATAGCCCTCAGAAGCCGAACACAATCGGCAATTAACACGCATATAACACGATTGTCAACAAAACTCACAACTAAGAGCATAAAAATACAACAACAAGCAGGTTGATGTCGCTTTATTTAAAAAATACACAAACACATGCATGTTTATATTCATATACCAATGCATTCATACACTCTCTTTCTGCCGACCACTGGTCTAGTCTGACCATATGATACCCTACACCAGTGTTTTTCGGAAAACGGGTACCAAGTCCAAACATGGAACGGATTGATCTATCTTTCGTTAGATCTTTCATTAGTGTAAATAACACGCACAAACTTATTTAAGGTGGAATTGGCTGTTTTTATTGCCAATGGACCGATTTAACAGAATATCGGGCGAAATTTTTATACGGGGACTAAGTCCAAAAATTGTTTAATTATATTCAAATTTGATTAGGTTACCAATGCACACGTTGACCAACTACAAACAAAATTTTAATCCAATATTACCTATTTTCATGACTATTAAGAGATTTATATGAATTTCGGGAGGGTGGTTTGTGGAAACTACAAGACTAACTGGTCCGATACCCTTAAAAATTGGAACGATTATTTATGTATAGAAAATACGAAAATTCCAAATTTGGAAACGATACGTATTATAATACGGTCATTAAAGGTGTCCTAACGACTAAGGTAATTTTTCAAAATCACTGTTTAATACGTGGTAGGGTCCTAAATTGTAGTTTTGTATCTAAAAATGAGTGAGCCAAAATTTGGAGACAATCGGATAAAAATAACTCGTGCCGAAAATGGATTGAAGTTTTGGGACACTCTTATCTGATGAAAAAACACGTTTTTTCTAGTTTTTTGAAAAATATTGGTATATGATATTTTTTGTTAATTTTTTTGTTAAGTAATATGAAAATGGTAATAAATTACCTTTCCAAAAAGCTTAAAGAAATTCAAATCTGATGAAAAATAAGCATTTTACGCATACATGCCCCAGACCATTGCATGGTTTTTAAAGCCAAAATTTGAAAATTTTCAAAATTTTTAGGCAAAAAAATAAAAAAAATTAAATTTTACTTTATAATTATATTAAATACATGTTATAGATAAAAACTAACAGATATGGTAGTCTAATTTTTTTTTTTCATTTGGCGTGGGTAGTGATATAATTTCCGCGGATTCCAAAGAAAATGAGTTTTTCTAAAATAATTTAGCAAATATGGGAAACAATTTTCTGTATTGTATTATACGAAGTGAAATACATAAATTCTGTAAATTTTTTGAGAATTCGGGCATCTTTAACCCCTTTTCGTCGAGGTGAAATGACAAATTTGAGACGTTATACCAACGACGTATGCAGGACTGTTTTTTCAGGGCCCAACAACAACAACAAAAAAAATTTTGTTGTTTTTTTCGTGAGATTCGTGTTTTCCAATACATATAAAAAAAATATTTTTTTGTTGTTGTTGTTGGGCCCCCCCCCTGTATACGCCGATGCGTTATACATTTCTATAGTACAAAATATCTGCATATATCCGATTTCTCAAAAGTTACAGAATTTACGTTTTACACTTCGATACGCACAATAGAGCACAAATTTTCAAAAACTTGCTTAATTATTGTAGAAAAACGCATTTTATTTGGAATCCACGGAAATTTTATCACTACCCGCGCCAAATAAAAAAAAAAGCTTGACTACCATATCTGCTATTTTTAATCTTAAACATGTTTTCAATTTGATCATAAAGTAAAATTAAATTTTTACTATTTTTTTGCCTAAAAAATTTAAAAATTTTGAAATTCTGGCTCTAAAAACCATACAATGGTCTGGGGCATGTATTCGTAAAATGCTTATTTTTCATCCGATTTTAATTTTATTAGTCGTTTTGAAAAGGTAATTTAGTACCATTTTCATATTATTTTACAAAAAATTTAACAAAAAATATTAAATACCAATGTTTTTCCAAAAACTAGAAAAAACGAGTTTTTCGTTCTTATAAGAATGTCCCAAAACTTCAATCCATTTTCGGCACGAGTTATTTTTAGCCGATTGTCCCCAAATTTTGGCTCACTCATTTTTAGATACTAAAGAATAATATAGGACCCTACCAGGTATAAAAAGGTGATTTTCGTTTTTAAGGACACCTCTAACGGTCATATAGTCATTTGCGTCAAATTCAAAGGGGACGTTTGTATGGGGGCTATGTCTAAACATGGACCGATTTTTTCCGATTTTATTAGGCTTCTGCCTTGGGCCAAAAGAAGGTCAATTTTCAAATTTCAGGCAAATCAGTTGATAAGTGCCACCTGCATCGTGCGCAGAAACTAACATGGACAAACGGAAGGACAGACTGACAGAAGGACAGACGAATGGACAGACATCGCTAAATCGACTCAAAATGTGATTCTGAGTTGAAAGCTATACTTGCGCGTGGGTCTAGGACCAATATTTCGGGTAGTTACAAACATCAGCATAAATTCATTTTACCCTGTACCACATATTATTATAGGGTATAAAAACGCGACCTTATATCACAAATCTTTGACCACACTTCTCCATCACATACGGTTTTTGAGAAATTTGAGCTCAAAGCTAAAAAATATCAAAGTTAAAATTTTGAACATTTTTGACAACTCTTAGCAGATGAACTAGATTTACTGACGACAACTTAAAAATGAGTCAGGGGTAAAGCTTAGACATTGTTCTTTAAGATTCTGATTTTATTTTATTAGCCATTTCCACCGTTGAAGCAATTAGAAAAAGTCTCAAATTCTTAGAAAAAGTCTCAGATTCTAAGATATTTTCAGGATATAAAAAGCCTTAAATTTTAAGATATTTTTTGTATAGAAAAGGTCTAAGATTCTGAAATATTTTTCGTATAAAAAATCTTAGATTCTGAGACATGTTTTCTGCACAAAAAGTTCCATATTCTTTGAAATTTTTTTAAAATAGAAAAAGTCTCATATTCCGACCTTGTTTTGTATAGCAAAAGTCTCACATTTAAAAAAAAAATTCATATGGAAAATGTCTTAAGTACTGAGACATCTTTTTATAGAAAAAATCTCAGATTCTGAGACATTTTTCATATAGAAAAAGTAAAAAATTTCCCGTATTTCGTATAGAATAATTCTCAGATTCTGAGAAATTTTCCAGATTCTTAGATATTTTTCGTAAAGAAAAAGTATCAGATTTTGCGGAAAAAGTCAGAAATTTTTCGTATAGAAAAAAACTCAGATTTTGTGAAATTTTCCGTTAAGAAAAACTCTCAGATTCTGAGACATTTTTCGTATTGAAAGTTTCAGATTCTGAGAAATTTTTCAAGTAGAAAAAGTCTCAGATTCAGACACTTTTTTCGACACATTTTTCGTTCCAAAATGTCCCAGATATTAAAACAATTGCCGTATAGAAAAATCTCAGATTCTGAAAGATTTTTCATACAGAAAAAATCTCAGATTCTGAGACATTTTTCGTATAAAAAAATTCTCAGATTCTAAGACATTTTTCGTATAGCTTTAGTATCAGATTATGAGAAATTTTTGTATAGAAAGAGGCTTATATTCTGAGACATAAATGTCCCAGAATCTCCTTATAAAAAAATTTTTCATATTCAAAAAGTCTCATATTCTGAGAAATTTAAAAAGTCTCAGATTCTGAGGCAGTTTTCGTAAAGAAAATGTCTCAGATTCTGGGACATTTTTCGTACAGAACAAGTCTCAGATTCTAAGACATTTTTTGTATAGAAAAAGTCTCAGATTCTGAGAAATTTTTCTTTACGGGAAGGTCTCAGATTTTGAGACTTTTTCTTAAAGAAAAACCTTACGATTCTAAAACATTTTTCGTATAGAAAAAATGTCAGATTCTGCGATATTTTTCGTAGAGAAAGAGTCTCTGAATTTGAGACTTTTTTCGTTTAGAAAAAGTCTCAGATTCTGAGACATTTTTCGTAAAGAAAAAGTCTTAGATTCTGAGAGATTTTGCATATAGAAAAAGTATCAGATTTTAAGACATTTATCGTAAAGAAAAATTTTCAGATTCTACAACATTTTTTGCATAGAAGAAGTCTCAGATTCTGATACATTTTTCGTTCCAAAATGTCCCAGATTCTGAGAAAAATGTCGTATAGAAAAATTCTCAGATTCTGGGAAATTTATCGTATAGAAAAAGTCTAAGATTCTATGACATTTTTCGTATAAAGTCTTAGATTATGAAACATTTTTGTATAAAAAAGTCCTATATTCTGGACATTTTCCGTACAAGAAAGTATCAGATTCTGAGAAATGTTTCATATAGAAAAAGTCTCAAATTCTGAAACATTTTTGGTATAGAAAAAGTTTCAGATTCTGAGAAACTTTTTGTATAGAAAAATACATTTTTCAATCTGAGACATTTTTCGTATAGAAAAAGTCCCAGAGTCTGATACATTTCTAAGAGTCTGATACATCTTTAAGATGCATTGTTGAAGCACATCGGGTTAATCCGCTATAAGTTGTTAAAAATGTCCAAAATCGAAATTTTTATAAATTTTGTTTTAATTTTTATAAAAACCTTATGTAATTAAAAATGTTGAGACCGGATTTGTGACCGGGAGTATAATTTAAGTGTAGGGCGAGTCCTATTCGCATAATTTTTTTATTTGATCAGTATCGGAAAAATACTTTATGTGATAAAATACCTAATTAAAGGCAATTGGTGCTTCAACGGTTAAAGCGACTGATCCAACAAGTAATGAATCGTAAGAGCAATTTTTTTGCCATTACATCGAGTTCCTCAGGTTCAGAGTTGTCAAAACTGCCCAAAACTGCAGATTTTATCAACTTTGGCCACAATTTTTTCAAAAAATTGTTATGGAAAAGTTTAGAGAATGAATTTTTGACAATAAGAACAACTGAAATCATATAATTGTACGAATATTTTATAGTCTTCAAAATGTTAACATAAAAAAATTAACAAAATTTGGCACGACCGTTTCAAGGATGTCGGGAGATCTAATCTATATCTTACAAAATTCATTTATTATGATTTTTTTAATTTATTTACGCAATTTAACCATAATCAGTAGGGTGGCCCAAAATTCCTTTTGCTTCGCTACAGGTCAAGGTACCTTAAAAAATGAAAGATGGTATCGTAATTAATATTTCGCGCCAAATTGCAGCACCCTACGATGATTAGAAGGGGATGCTAACTGATCACATGTGTTTGCAACCTCCGAAGAAATCTAAAAAAAAATGTTTGCAATCCTAAAAATGACTACATGGAATTGTATCGTTACAAGAGCACATAAGTCACATATCGTCATTTTGCTCTAAGGTTGTCTACAAAGGACAATAAGGACATTTTAGTTTCGATTAGGAAAAAAACAAAAAATTTTTTTTTGATGTTATACTCAAATTAAAGATATTTGTATTACCTTTTAAATGAACTTTATCGCAACTTGATGGTCCGCATAGTTTTTGAGTTACAGCGGTTTTAGTGAAATGCACGGTTCCGCTTTTTTTAATATGTATTTTTTTTGTTTACGGACAATCTTAGGACAAAATGACCACATGTGATCACTAGAGGTGTCCTTAAAAACGAAAATCCCCTTTTTATACCTGGTAGGGTCCTATATTGTTCTTTAGTATCTAAAAATGAGTGAACCAAAATTTGGGGACAATTGGCTAAAAATAACTCGTGCCGAAAATGGATTGAAGTTTTGGGACATTCTTATAAGAACGAAAAACTAGTTTTTGGAAAAACATTGGTATTTGATATTTTTTGTTAAATTTTTTGTGAAATAATATGAAAATGGTACTAAATTACCTTTTCAAAACGACTAATAAAATTAAAATCGGATGAAAAATAAGCATTTTACGCATACATGCCCCAGACCATTGTATGGTTTTTAGAGCCAGAATTTCAAAATTTTCAAAATTTTTAGGCAAAAATATAGTAAAAATTTAATTTTACTTTATGAACAAATTGAAAACATGTTTAAGATCAAAAATAGCAGATATGGTAGTCAAGCTTTTTTTTTATTTGGCGCGGGTAGTGATAAAATTTCCGCGGTTTCCAAATAAAATGCGTTTTTCTACAATAATTAAGCAAATTTTTTAAAATTTGTGCTCTATTGTGCGGATCGAAGTGTAAAACGTAAATTCTGTAACTTTTGAGAAATCGGATATATGCAGATATTTTGTATTATGGAAATGTATAACGTCTCAAATTTGTCATTTCACCTCGACGAAAAGGGGTTTAAGATGCCCGAATTCTCAAAAAATTTACAGAATTTATGTATTTCACTTCGTATAATACAATACAGAAAATTGTTTCCCATATTTGCTAAATTATTTTAGAAAAACTCATTTTCTTTGGAATCCGCGGAAATTATATCACTACCCACGCCAAATGAAAAAAAAAGTTAGACTACCATATCTGTTAGTTTTTATCTATAACATGTATTTAATATAATTATAAAGTAAAATTTAATTTTTTTTATTTTTTTGCCTAAAAATTTTGAAAATTTTCAAATTTTGGCTTTAAAAACCATGCAATGCACTATAGGGAATTTATAAGGAATTGTTGGCCAAAAGTCCATTTTTGATGTGTTCAAAAAAACTTTTTTCGGATGCCATTATACAGTAAACTATATTAAAGTAGGCTAGCACACATATTTTTGTACACCAAACTCTTTTACCGCTAGTACGGAGGCGTCAAAAACAAAATTTAATTTTTTATTATTTTTTTTTTTAATTTTGGAGAACATAACTTATTACAAAATTAACGTACTTAAAATCCTGTATTAAAATCTTTTGAAATTAATTTCAATTATCAATAGGGCAAATAAATATATTTTGTACAAAGTACAGGTTTAAAATGTTGATTTATATATTTTTTTAATTTTTCTATTTAATTAATTTTTTTCTTTTTTAAACCAAATTTATTTGTGGACTGCTACTTTTTTTGCATATAATTGCATACTCCCATATCTCTATGAGATATTGGGAAACTCTTTGTGAGTAAGATGTATTCATCCGCTAAGCCATGGGGAAAAAAAATTTAGTGATGTCCGTCCGACCGTCTGTCGGTCTGACTGTCTGGGGAATGCACGATGCTGTCCAAACCAAAAGAGCTAGCCACCTGATGTTTGGCACGAATATGTCTTATAGTCTTACGATGTTCAAGTTTGTAAATGAGCAAAATTGGAACATGTAAAAAAAAGCTCCCCCTTAAATAACTTAGTCTAGCTACGCAAAATCCCATATTTTACATTTTTTTTGTACATTTGCTTAAAAATTAAAAAAAAAAATACGCCACATGAAGTTCAAAGCCCTGCACTTGGACCAAAGGCACTAGGAAAATTATTTTTTTGCCCGCCCCCTTTTGTGGGCGTGGATGTAAAAATTATTGACAATATTATATTATAAAATTGCATTAAAAACACGATTTATTAGGCCAGATCATGCCAATTTTTTATACAGAGCCTTAAAACTTACCGCCAAATAAACTTGCCAAATTTTGAGGCAATATCCCAACTTTTGGAGTTTTGGCCAGAAAATACCAGAAAATTCCCTATAGTGCAATGGCCTGGGGCATGTATGCGTAGAATGCTTATTTTTCATCCGATTTGAATTTCTTTAAGCTTTTTGGAAAAGTAATTTATTACCATTTTCATATTACTTAACAAAAAAATTAACAAAAAATAGCATATACCAATATTTTTCAAAAAACTAGAAAAAACGTGTTTTTTCATCAGATAAGAGTGTCCCAAAACTTCAATCCATTTTCGGCACGAGTTATTTTTATCCGATTGTCTCCAAATTTTGACTCACTCATTTTTAGATACAAAACTACAATTTAGGACCCTACCACGTATTAAAAAGTGATTTTGAAAAATTACCTTAGTCGTTAGGACACCTTTAGTGACCACGCTACCATTCCATTTGGTTATTTTTAAGATTGCAATAAAAACATTTTTGTGATTCCTTTGAAGGTTGCAAACAGTTATAATCAGCTAGCATCCCCTTCCAATCGCTGTAGGGTGCTGAATTTTGACGCAAATTGTTCGTTACGATGCCATCTATCATATTTTGAGGTACGTTCAGTTGTGAGTTATACTTGGTATTTTTCCATATGTTGATGGGCCACACTAATAACACTGTGCAACAAATTTAGGGTCATCGCATTGAGCCTCAATGCCTTCAACGCCATATAAAAGTAGACCATCAAGTGGACAAAATCACCAAAGGGTTTTGCAAAGTCAGTTCGGATTTCTTTTTTATAGCCCACTGAAGTTTTAATATTTTTGTCAACGGCATTTGGAAAACTTCAAGAATACTATAATAAAAACACATCTGAGATTCAAAGTATGATTTGATATATTTAGTGAAATTTTATGGCGGTTCTTTTTTACAACATTTTAACCCTCTAACTGTCATTTTAATGGGTCATTTTAGTCCTTTTTTAAAAACTAAACACAGAAGTCTAGTAAAACGGCCATTTAGAGGGTTAAAATGTTCTACAAATATTTTCCTCATCAAATTTCAGTAGGGGTCGTCAAATGTTCAAAGTTTGTGCGACATGCGCAAAGTGCTTAAAAAGGGCAACGTATAAATAATCAATGTTTGTTATTTTTTTTTTTTTGCCAAAACAGTGTTAAAAAATATCGACAAAAAACAGTGCAAATATACTTTTGAGCTTAAAATGATGTTCTGATGTGTTTTATAAAATTTTATGATGATTCTTTGCTTTGACCAAATTAACCCTCTAGCTCCCGTTTTAAAGGGTAATTTTTGTCCTTTTTAAAAGAAATACAAAAAAGTCTATAAAAACAGGCAGTTAGAGGGTTAAATGCATCAAGGTATTAAACAGATATAACTAAGACTTACTTGTTGTTGCCATAAGCAGTTTGGTATTGCATTTGAGCGAAATCGGTTCAGTGGTTCAAAAGTTATGAACTAAAATGTAAGAACACTTCGAAAATTGTGGTACATTCAACATAACCTAAAAACACAAAATGCTTTAATTCGGCTGCTGGATGACACATGTGAACAGAATTAATCACCGAATGGAATTTAAACAAGTACAAACATATTTAAAAAAAAAATTTTTCGTCGAATTTTTTTTTTACCAAAAAAAATTTCGCGGATTTTTTTTTTTAAATTATTTTTTTTGTTTTTTTGTTTTGCAAATAAACCATTTTACATCGAGGAGGGTATTAATACAATCGACAAAGTCGAATTTAACTTTGTTACTTGTTTTTCTTTGTATTTCGGCCCAAATAAAATATAAAAAAAAATTTAATACTTTAAAATTTTTAAGCAATTTCTATACGCTGGACGAACTTTCTGTCTTAGACGTGCCCCAGTAAAATTTGATGCAGAAAATATTTTTAAAACATTTTAACCCTCTAACTGCTTTTTTTTATAGACTTTTTTGTATTTCTTTTAAAAAAGGACACAAATTACCCTTTAAAACGGGAGCTAGAGGGTTAATTTGGTCAAAGAAAAGAAACATTATAAAATTTTATAAAACACATCAGAACATTATTTTAAGCTTAAAAGTATATTTGCACTGTTTTTTGTCGATATTTTTTAACACTGCTTTGGTAAAAAAAAAGAACAAACATTGATTATTTATACTTGACCCTTTTTAAGCACTTTGCGCATGTCGCAGAAACTTTGAACATTTGACAACCCCTAGTGAAATTTTATGAGGAAAATATTTGTAGAACATTTTAACCCTCTAAATGGCCGTTTTATTAGACTGTTGTGTTCAGTTTTTGAAAAAGGACTAAAATGACCCCTTAAAAAGGCAGTTAGAGGGTTAAAATGTTCTAAGAAAAGAACCGCCATAAAATTTCACTGAAGACATCAAATCACACTTTGAAGCTCAGATGTGTTTTTATTATAGTATTTTTGAAGTTTTCCAAATGCATTTAACAAAAATATTAAAACTTCAGTGGGCTATAAAAAAGAAATCCGAACTGACTTTGCAAAACCCTTTGGTGATTTTGTCCATTTGATGGTCTACTTTCATATGGCGTTGAAGCCATTGAGGCTCATTTTTTTTGTTGCACAGTGTAATCAGCCTATGACCATAAGACATATTTGTTATAATCTTCAGGACTTTCCAAAGACATTGCAAAAATCTGTTAGAAATTTTAATAGAAGTCATCAAAGCCAGAAAATTTATCCGGCCTATGAAAGATGGCTAAAAATTAACTTTAAAGTATTAGAAAATAGATTAAATTGACCCCTTAAAATGCCAATAAGAGGGTTTATACGTTCTAAAAAATCCATAAAATGTTAATAAAGACATCCAACCACATTTTTAAGCTCGGAAATGTATTTAACGTTCTTTTGAACGTATTCTAAAAATCTCCAAAAAACTTTTACATTTATCCCATTGTGCCTTTAGTGTGAATATGTTAAAATCGTCTATGTATTAGTCTAATTGTTTAGATACTTTTTTTGTCGATTTTATAATTTCGCTAAAATTTGTATTGTTCATACATTTTTTTTGCAGTAATTGTTGCAAAAATATTTTTTTGTTATTATTTTTGTCTGTGATTTCTTTTGTTTATTTTTATATTGATTTTTGCATTGAATAATAATAACAACAACAAAAAATTAACATTTAATATTAAGTTTTTAACAACTTTTCAATGTTATTTCATTTAAAAGTTTAATTTAATACGATTTATTATGGTTTTAAAAAAAATTCAAAATTATTGACGTAATTTGATCATATTCATTTGGCCAAAAAAAAATAACATTTTTATTTTTTTTTTTGTTTGTTTACTTTGAAATAGTTTGCAATTGCTAGTGATTTGTGAAAGTGGGTTCACTGTGATTTATATCTTTGTCTTGTTTTTCTGTTTTCAAATTGACATAAATAAATAAATGACATACATATCTAATATTGTTTATAAGCAAATATAACAATTTGACAATCACCAACAAGCCCTAAGGCCATTAAAATGTATGCTTATATTAACTCTTAGAGAGAAAAGTGGTCAAATGCTTTCTTACATTATGGTTTATTTGATTTTAAACATAATGTTTGTTGATTAATAAAAATACTTTAAGAAAAGAAAATATTAATTGTAAACAAAAACAAAAGACTTAAGACACATACTTAAATATAACTTAAAAGGCTATATTAGCAATTTACAGTTAAATAAATCAAGTACACTCAAAAAACTACGTTAGTAGATTTACTAATTTTTTTTTGCTAATGCTAGTTAGCTAACTTTTAGCAAATTTTTAGTTGAGATTAGCATGTTAGCAAAAAATTCTTGTAAACTTTATTTAGCACATTAGCAATTTTAAACAAACTTTGAACTAATTTAAATTTGAAATTGAGTTGACAACATTTTTACAACATTTTTTGCTAACATTAGCAAAAATAAATGGTAAATTTTTTTTTATTTTCAGAAAACTTAAAATGGCGCTATCTCGGAAACTAAGCCAGATAGAGCAAAATGGAGGCCATTTTTGGTTCTTAGAATATCCATACTTTCGCGTATCCTCTTCACATGCGTGGACCCTAATGGGCCCTAACTTTGGATCCAAAAAAGTTAGCATTTCCGAAAATTTTAAAATGCTCATATCTCGGTAAATATTGCCGACACAACAAAAAGTCCAAAAGCATTTTTGTAGCTCTCAATACGTAGAACAAGACCTCAAAATAGTCAAAAGCTCTCCGAGTAATATTTTTGGAGTTATCGAGTTCTCTAATTCTCAAGACCCCAGTGGTCCCCTATAATCACGTATCTCAAAAAATAAGCAAGTTAGAGCGAAACGGACACAAATTTTGGATCAAAAACTATGACGATTTTTAAGGACCTCAACTAGGTCTAGGCCCATCGGGGTCTGGACCTATCGGGTCCGAATCCAATGGGGTCCTCAAATGTGTATGAACTAAGTAAAAAAAAAAAATTTAGTTAACTAATTATTGGCAAAACGTTTTTGCTAACTTTAGCAAAAAAATGTGGGTTCAAAATCAGCAAATTTTCTTGAAGGTTTACAAGCTTTTTTTGCTATCATTACAGTTTTTTTTTTTTTTTGAGTGTAAGTAAGAAAATATAATCTGTTAAAAAAGTTTAAAAAACAAAAGACTTCAGACACATCTTCTTATAAAGTTTTTATAAGAAGATAATTTTACGGCTGAACCGATTTGGAATTTTTTTTTGTCAAATGGTCATTATAGACCAAAAAAATACAGTCAGACATAAAAAACTAAAACTACGTTTTCAAATCCTTCTGGTTGTAGTCTACTTTCTTTTTACTTTTTTCTTTTCAATATACACTGTATAAACTCAAATTTGTTAAACAATGTAATTTTAAGTAAATTCCAGTAGAGTCTGTAAATTCCAATAGAGTCTGTGACATTTTCCGTTAAACGTACCTGGAGTACTAACTGAAAATACTGTTAACACAGTTTTTTACATAAAACAAAAGACTTAAGACACATACACATTAGGGTGATTTTAATTATAAGAAGTTGGATAACACACTAAACTTATATGCACGAAGACCAACTCATTTAAAATCAGAAAAAGTTAAATGTTCTGTTTTTTAACCAATGTTATGGAATTTCCTAAAAATTTACTTATTTTAGGCTTGTACAACCCACCCTCGACTCAACTCAACCAATGTTATGCCACCCTAATACCCATAAAAACTTTTAAAATTCAAGAAATCTACTATTTATTACATAACTTTTTTTAAGGCTCTTGTTTTATTCCTTTAAATTTTTTTATATCATTTTGTGTAGCCTTTTACTACCTCTTTTTATTTTTAAACTCATAAAATCATTAAATTATTGTCTTAAATTGTAAACATCAACTTAACTTCGTTTCTTTACATCTTATGCATATTTAATTAAATCAACAAAAAAAAGTAGTCAGTCGTACGCTCGAATCAGTTTTTTTTTTGTTAATTTTATGAATGAATTCTCTGTTAATTCAGTTATTAACATTTCATGTATCAGTCGATATATACATTTTTTTTACAAGTATACGTAGCAACAGTAGCAGCAATCAGCTACATACACTCCGCATCATAACTATAGCCGCATTGCATTATTCGGTTTATTTAATGTTCAAGAAGTATTTTTATGAAACCTATTATGGTATATTATAGTGTTATAACAGTTCTCTTGTTGTTGTAAATTTGAGCCATCAGCTGTTTGAATTGAGAAAACGGCGGCCAATAACTGTATTTGTCAGTGTTTCATAACTATAGCCGCATTTCAATAAAATCAGTTGAAATGAGTTCAAGTCAAAGTTTCGTGGCCAAACTAATTTTTTTTTTGGTAAAATTCGTTCCTCTATTAATTTTTAAACAAAATGCCACGTGGTAAATTTTTTAATGAAGTCGAACAAGTGAGAGTGTTACATTCGGCTATGCCGAATCTTTTATACCCTCCGAAATTAAAAAAAAAAATCCAGGGGCGTTTTTTTTTGGGGGGGTTCGTGGGAGACGTTAGGGGGCACCTTCCCCTTGCAATTTTGAACTTCTTGTGAGATAAGAATGTTGCATTTGCTTACCAAAAGTACAAAAAACTCTTCAAAAAATTAGTTTTTTCTTGGGTTGGTTTAGTTCTCCAAGGGGTAACTTTTTTCCCCTTCGTCCGATTTTGCCCATTTCCAAACTTAACCTGCCTAGGAATATAAGACATATTCGTGCCTAACTTCGGAAGTCTAGCTCTTTTATTTTGGACTGTATCGTGTCCTCTACACACGGACAGGCGGAAAGACGGACAGACGGACGGACGGACATCGCTAGAATGTCTTAGAATCGATCACTGATCAATAAAATATATACTTTATGGGGTCCTAGACCGATATTTCGATGCGTTATACACGGAATGACAAAGTGAGTGTACCCCCATACTGTGGTTGGAGGGTATAAAAAGTCAAATTTTAGCCATTTTAGAAAGTGGTTTAAGTTATCGCGAAATTGGACGAAAAATTAAGCAATATGACAAAGTTATCCGAAATTTTGTAAAAAATAAAAGTGGATACGGGATGAACAAAACAGGGGGTCTAAAAAAAAGCTATCTGAGAGAGATCAACGCCGTATTATTAACGCTGCTAGCAATTCTATGAAAACTCTTTCGCAGATTGGTAATGAATGCGGCTTAAATGTGTCCAATTCTACAATAAGTAGAGTCTTAAAGGAGTCTGGAACGATAACAAGACTTTAATTTTTTACAAAATTTCGGATAACTTTGTCAAATCGCAAAATTTTTCGTCCAATTTCGCGATAACTTTAACCACTTTCTAAAAAGGCTAAAATTTTGCCTTTTTCGACTTCATTTAAAAAATTACCATGTGGCATTTTATTTAAAAATTAATAGAGGAACGAATTTAACCAAAAAAAAATTAATTTGGCCACGTAACTTTGACTTGAACTCATTTCAATTGATTTTATTGAAATGCGGCTATAGTTATGAAACACTGAGAAATACAGTTATAGGTCGCCGTTTTCTCAATTCAAACAGCTGATGGCTCAAATTTACAAAAATAAGAGAACTGTTATAACACTGTAATATACCATAATAGGTTTCATAAAAATACTTCTTGAACATTAAATAAACCGAAAAATGCAATGCGGCTATAGTTATGATGCGGAGTGTATTACAAACATACGACAACATCTGTCGTTTGGTTTTACTTTACTACAACATCGTAAGAGTACCAGTCTATCTATAAAAATCTTTTAATGAAAAATAAGTCATATGTGTTGAATATTATTTTATATTAATGAATTCAACAAAAAAAAAAGTTGTAGGTGGCTACAGCTAGTTATCCTTGAGTTATATGAGTAAATTAAGATAGAATAAGAAATTTTATTACATTTAATTAGCACGTGAATGATATAACTGATTAAAATGTTTATGGCTTCAGCTTTAGAACCCCGGAACGTTTAACAGTGTTTAACATTTTATTAAGAGTTTGTTAAACAATTTCATAATACACTGAAAAAAAAATTAAATAAATATAAAAATAAAAATAATTATTAAATTTAAAGAAAAATTTTGTTATATATTTAGCTCTAAAGATTTTTATACCAACTAACCACAGAACACACAAACAATTATTGGCTAAAAATGTTCGATTCACTCATTTGATCAACAAAATTTAAATAATTTTTTCGATAAAATTTTTTGTTATTTTATTTTTCTGTCGAATAACAATTTTTTAACACACCAGATTTTTTTTTCGCTTTTATTTATTTAAATACACCCAAAATAAATTCTCTGTCCAATCAGCAGAAAAATCTGCTTAAAATACATTTTGACATATGAGAAATCTGCTGATTTTAGCAGACACGGTTTGCTGAAAATCTGTCATGAATATCTAGGTAAAATCAGCAGAGAAATCTACTGTTTTTAGAAAATTTCTTTTAATTAAAACTTTAATAGTTTTTTTTAATTAAACATTAAAAATAAATAAAAACAAGTAAACGTGTTAAATTCGGCTGTGCCGAATCTTTTACACCCTCCAACATGCAAAGAAATAAAAAAAATGCAGAGGCGTTTCTTTTTTGCTTTTTGGGGGGCAGGGGTCAGTAGTGGTAATGGGGGGGCAAATTTCCTCTCTCATATGTATTTAAAAATTCATTCTTACACCCAAAAAAAAACGTGGGTATTCAATACTAAAAATTTAACTAATTTTAGTCCAAAAGGACCTAGTGCAGAAATTGGTAACCAATACTAAAATTTTTAACTAATATTAGTCAAAACCAGTAAAAATTACTAATGTTAGTACTTTGAAGATACTAAAATTAGTAACTAATTAGTAGATTTTGGTACAATATCACTTACTAAACCTTTTACTGTAGAATTATTTTGAGTGTATGCTTTTTGCACTCAAGAAATACATGTTTATCATTATTTAATTTTTTTTTATTCTACGCCCATAAAAGAACGGGCGGACCAAAAAAACGACATTTTTTAATTCTTTGGGTCCAGATACAGGACTTTAAACTTCTTGTAGCAAAAAATGTTGCAGTTGTTAAACAAAAACACAAAAAATCATGTAAAAAAATGGTATTTTTCAGAGGTTGGTTTAGTTTTTCAAGGGGGAACTTTTTTCTCCCTGCTCTGATTTTGCTCATTTTCAAACTTAATCTACCTGGGAACATAAGACATATTCGTGCCAAATTTCGTTAGTCTAGCTCTTTTATTTTGGACGTGTCCTCTACAGCAGACGGACAGACGGACGGACGGACAGACGGACGGACATCGCAATAATGTCTTAGAATCGATCACTGATCATAAATATATGGGGCATTCCATGTCAAATCGGACACTTTAAAATTTTAGATTTCCCAATTTGCTTACAGTTTTTAGCCCCCTTAGTGGCAAATTTTCAGATTTTTTTGATGACCCGTTCAAAAGATATCGAATTTTTAAAAATTGGTAGTTTGTTCCTTTACTCAAACTTCTTTTACTCATACCTTCTTCAATAATAGTCAAAATTGCAATTTTTTCAAAATTTTTGTTTTTTACGTACTTTAAAAAAAAAATCCAAAAAAAATCTTAAAAGTGCTCTAGTAAGCGATTTTTAAGTTTTAAAATTTAAATCTCATTTTTGAAAATGTTTGTACTCTTCGATTTTTTTAAATTTTTTTTGTGTAAAATTTCTATCGATTCTACAAATTTTTTGCCCAGTAGGATCATGAGATAACGATTATTACTATTTTTGCAAATTTTTTGAAAAAAATTTATTGTAATTCTCCAATCTTAAAATCATTTCTACTGCTCCAATGGTGCTTTTCCAAGACCGACCCCGATTAATTTTTACGTTCTACCATTTCTTTGGAACAAACTAATACCCTATCTCCAATTTCTAAGGGGGGCTCCCACACAAAACGACAGTTTTTAAAATTTGCTCCAACCGCTCTAACTGCCCTAATAATGGCCTTAGAGCAACAAAATGTGTGACCGACCCACAATATTTTTTTTTTCTCCAAAGATTTTCTATGAACACGCCTACCCTCTATCTTTAACTGTTAAGGCGGTTCCCATACTTTTTTTTATTTTTTGTAAATTTGTTTTATTTAATCAGCTTCTACCGGGCCAGTGGTGCGTCCGAGAGGGGTCATTAGTGAGACCGACCCCCTTTTATTTTTACCCTACAACATTTTTTTAAAACATACTTACGCCCTTTCTCCACTCCCTGGTCATTTTCCATGTAAAATCTAACGCTTAGTCTGAAAATTCACTCCAAAGTTTCAAAAGAAAAACAGTTTTCGAGATATTTCCAAACTTTTCAAATTTTCACCTTTTTAAAGAAGTGGTTTTACTTAAATTAAAATATCTCCGGAACAAATGGATGGATTTTATTATTTTTGGTTTTAAATTAAAGGTTGTTTAGTTATCTATTAACCCTTTTTACAACATTTTTCAATCTGATTATCGGCTTAGAAGCTATTAATCGATGTATCGACAATTTTACTTAATATTTAGCGAAATTTCGGGGAAAAAATTAATTCTATTGTAAATTTTAGAAACAAAAAAATTTATAAATTTATTTCTCTCTTAACAGTTTAAGTACCAGTTTAATTAAATTACACTGTGCTACTTCTTATGTGACATGGTATTGGTTGTTGGTTTTGTCGAGTAGATCACAAAAATGCCCATTTAACTTGCCAGACACCCTCAAATTTTAGAGTTATTGTCAAAAAATGTTTTTTTGGGGCTTTGCTCACTTACCCTTGTATAAATCAGCAAATTTTCAACCGATTTTAAATTTTTTAACTGTTTTGGATAGAAGAAGGATGGGCTTTCCATCTGTGTGAATTGGTCGACATATATAAGAAAGATATCTATTGATTTTTTCTATAATATCTAATTTTTTTGTTGTTTTTTGAAAATTTTTCGAGTTTATCGATTTTTTTCTGCTACAGTTCGTTTAACAACCTTTATATTTATGAACATATTTTTAAAGAAAATTTAGTTGTGAATTCGATAAGCTTCATCCTGTGAAAATCAGATAAGAATTGACAGAGTTGTGATAATTTTTCTAAAAAAAAATTCAGATTTTTCAGGAAATCGCCGTTCAGACAACCCAGGAAAAAATATAAATTTATCATTAGCGGTCATGTACAATATTTTTAAAGGTTTTTGGTGCGCTGAATCCAAATCTGGCCTTTAAATTGCTCTATCGCGTCAAGTTTTTGAGATATTAAACATAAATTGATATATCAAAAACTTAATAAGATAGCGCAATTTCAAGGTCAAATTCGAATTCAGGGGGCCAAATACCCTTAAAAACCAGTATGTTCGTTTATTCTTTTATTTTTTTGCCTGGGTTGTCCGAACGGCAATTTCATGCAAAATTTTAATTTTATTTTTTAGAAAAATTATCACAACTCTGTCGACATAAAGCTCATCGTATTCACAATTAAATTTTCTTTAAGAATACGTTTATAAAGATAAATATTGTTGAACAAACTATAGCTGAAAAAAATCGATAAACTCAAAAATTTTTCAAAAAATAACAAAAAAATTAGATATTGTTGAAAAAATCAATACATAAAATTCTTAAAAGCATAGACCAATTCTAACACATAAAAAGCTCTATATTTCTTCTATCCAAAACAGTTAAAAAATTGAAAATCGGTGGAAAACTTTTAAAGTTACACGTGGTTTAGTGAGAAAAGTCCCAAAAAACGTTTTTTGACAATAACTTTAAAATTTGAGGGTGTCTGGCAAGTTTGATGGGCATTTTTGTGATCTTTTCGACGAGACCTACAACCTTAACTACCTCATTTCAAAAGTATATTCGATTTTGTGTTTTTTGTAGCACAGTGTTATACATGTATTTTGTTGTTGTTACAATAACAAAACACATGCAAAATTTTCATTCGTGTGTATCGTTCGTCTTCTATAAACTGGCAATAAGTCTGATCTATTACAAAGAAAATAAGACGGGTTTTAAGAAAATCCGATAAAATTGTAAATATTTAATATTTAAAAATGTGAAATTCTGATTTTATAAATTTTTAGTTTATTGAGTGTAACGCCATTTTAAAAATTTTTAAATATTGTTCCATTGACGACATTTATTTTCCATGTAAAAAATAGCGAGCTGAATCCGAAAATGAAGTTAAAAAGCTAAAAATTAGAACAGTTTTTAAGATATTGCCAAATTCCACATTTACATACATAAATAAAAATATCTCCGGACAGAATCGGAGGATTTAAATTTTTTACCTTTGAGTTAAAACTTAACAAATACTTTATCAATTCTCCGTACAATATTTTTCAATCTGATAATCGTCTTATAATCTATTCATCGATATATCGAAAATTTTACTTCAATTTTAACGAAATTTAGAAAAAAAATTTTTTTTTTGTAAATTAAACTTACAAGGGAAGTCTCCCCAGTGTCACCCGCGGATCTTTATGGAATTGGTTTTATTTTGTAGAGCAGAAAAAATAAAGGGACACGTATTTTTTTTTTAGTGGCCCAAATTCATATTTAGGGGGTAAAAAGGAGTGGGGAAGACAAGGCCATTTTTCAGTTTTTTCGTTTACCTCCTATATTATGCAACGAAACCTAGTCATGTAACATACCAAATGAAAGGTGTTTGGAAAACCTATCTACGTTAGAGTGACTCAAAAAAAAAAAGTTCATGATGTACCCCCCTCAAAATTAACTTTGACATGTTTTATGAAGATTCCCAAAATATTTGTGCTCTAGCGATAATCTCCCGTGAGCTAAACCGCGTCAAAAAATGGTCCAAAAATGGTATTTTTCATGAATATAAAATTCAGTAATTTTTTTTGTCCAATGAATGACCAAATATAATAGATATTTAGGAATTCTTTGATTCTGCATTAAAACATTTTAAAAATCTAACCACAGACTCGAGATAACGAGATGTTTATGTCAGTTTTTTGATGCTTTTCAATTCGATTTTACTGAAAACTTAAATAACTTTGGTATTTTTTTCCGATTTTCACTTATAATACATCGTTAGAAAGGTGTTGACCACCGCTTGGGATTTTAGTCAAAAATTAACCCTTAACTGCACTGTCTAACTTTTTTATAAAATTTATTTCAACATCATTTAAAAAACATTTTATAACCACAAAAAGCATGTTTTTGTGCAGGAAACACGTTTAGTTTATATATTTGGCCACAATTAATTTAACACATGCATGATCAAAATATTTTGGCAAACATTTTTGAAAAAGTTTTTGCGGAAATTATTTAAATCTTGTGGTAATACTTTAAAAAATAAAATAAATAAGGTTCTTGTTTATCTAGAATTGCTTATTAATATCAAATATTTATTACGGGTCACACTTTCCCGGTCAAATTTTTTTTTTTCGGAATTGGTATGTGCAAATTAATTTTTAAAATAAAATATAAACAAATTTTGTCTTAATCGCATATATTCGTGCAAAAAAGGCATCTAATTTTTTAAATAAGCAAATGTGTCAAAAAATATCAATTATATTATTTTTTTAAGTATTACAACTGGACTTAAATTTTTCCATATTTTTTTTTTAATTGGTCATGAATGGGTTAAATAAAAAATATTAAGATATATTTATCGGAGACGCTTTTTGCACGAATATATGCGATTAAGAGAAAATTGGGTTATATTTTATTTCTAAAATTTATTTGCACATACAAATTGCGAAAAAAAAAATTTGACTGGGAAAGTGTTAATTATTTGATATTAATAAGCACGTCTAGATAAACAAAAACCTTATTATTTTATTTTTTTAAAGTATTACAATTAGCTTTCAATAATTTCCGCAAAAACTTTTTTAAAAATGTTTGCCAAAATATTTTGATCATGCATGGGTTAAATTAATTGTGGCCAAATATATTAATTAAACGTGTTTCCTGCACAAAGATATGCTTTTTTTGGTTATATAATAGTTTTTAATGATGCCCGTGTAAAAAAATAATTGGATCAAAACATATCTCTTTTGATCAATACATATATGGATCATATCTAAATGGATATAATCAGATCTACTCCATATATATTCATATCTGCTTCAGATATGTTTTGATCCGTAAATTGAGTCTATCTGGCATATATGACATATATGATCAGACATTTTCAGATATGTTCATATATGTAAAATTGTCAGATAGACTCAATTTACGGATCAAAACATATCTGAAGCAGATATGAATATATATGGAGTAGATCTGATTATATCCATTTAGATATGATCCATATATGTTTTTATCAAAAGAGATATGTTTTGATCCAATTATTTTTTTACACGGGTGTCGAAGAAAATTTTATAAAAAGTAAGACAGTGCAGTTAAGGGTTAATTTTTGACTAAAATCCCAAGCGGTGGTCAACACCATTCTAACGATGTATTAGAAGTGAAAAAGATGATAAATTTGAAAAGTTGGCAATATCTCGAAAACTGTTCTACCTAAAAAATTTTGGAGTAGATTTTCGGATTCAGTGTAAGATTTAAATAAAAATAAATGCAAAATGTCGTGGATAGATTTTTTTTTTTTTAATTTACAAACTAGTGTTATTAGCCTCAATAGTTTTAATTGTATAAAAAACGAAAAAAAATAAACACTTTGTAAAAACTCGAAGAAAGTTTTCTTGAAAAAGGCTGACAGCAAATTTTCTGTAAAATTACAAAATAATCAGCTAAAAACATGTTTAAAAATTTGGTTTTGATTGCATGAAAAAAAATTAATACTTTGAAAAAAAAAATTCTTGAAAAAAGAATGACAGCAAACTATAATTAAACAAGTAGAAAAATTAAATTCGACTTGGTCGAATCTATGAATACCCTCCACAATGTTATCTGATAGTAATTTTCTAAATAAAATTTCAAAAAATTGCATTACAAATTTTTTATTAGAAATATGTATATTATTTTTAGTCAAACTTTTTTTAATCAATCAAATTTTTTTGAGTGTAAAATTTTTTGACTGTCAACATTTTTTTGAGTCTGCCATTTCATTAAAAAAAAAAAAATAATAATGTGTACATTTTTTTTGAGTGTAACATTTTTTTTGAGTGTAAATATTTTTTTAGTGTACAATTTCTTTGAGTAACAAATTACTTTGTAAAATATTTTTGTTGTTTTATACCTATATGTAATACAAAAAATAACTATTTCACATATTTTCCTTGTTTATATTACCATCCTCTTCTTTAAAAACCAAAAACAAATTAACATTAATCATACACATACTTTATTTGATTTTTTCCCATTACATACAGTTACACTAACAATAACAAACAATAACAAATATTTACTTGTCTAACAACTAAACTGCACCCCACGAGTCGTGGGCCACGACAAGAAAACAAACAACAACAAGTTTTACAAAACTGGTATTTCACCATGCTTTTAAAACTTGTTTAACGAGTTTTCAACAGTTTAAGGTGAAACAAATCTGAAATTCAGTGCTTTGCTTATAACTTTTGAACCACTGAACCGATTTTGCTGAAATTCAAACCCAAACAGCCTTGGGGAACGACAAATATATATGCTGAGTTTCAGCCCCTTCAGAATTGTCGTTCGAAAGTTATAGTGGTTTTAATCTTGTAAATTCGAAAAATACCCTTGCCAAAATTTACTATTTTGCTCATAACTTTTGAACCACTGGACCGATTTCGCTGGATTGCAATACCAACCTGACCCGGTAAATGGAGAACATATATGTCAAACTTCAGGAGCCTCCGTAAAGTCTTTCAAAAGTTAGCGTGTTTTCAACGGACAGACAGACAGACAGACAGACGGACGGACGGACGGACGGACGGACGGACGGACGGACATCGATAGATCGACTTAAAATCGATCAAGGATCATGAATATATATACTTTATGGGGTCCTAGACCAATATTTCGATGTGTTACAAACGGAATGACAAACTTATATATACCCTCTATCACGAGAGTGGAGGGTATAAAAATAATCTGCTAAAAATATGTTTAAAAAATATTTTAAAATTTAGCAAACAGAATCAGTAACAACGAAGTAAAATTTCTGTTAATTTGTAAAACTGAATGAGAGAGATTTTAGCAAAAATATCCATTTTAGCAGAAAAATCTGCTGAAAGTTTGCTAAATTAAATTGAAAGCTGTTTAACAGATTTTTTGACATACTTTTTTTTTGAGTGTACTTGTTGTTTTTTTTAATTTCCTTAAAAAATCTGTTTTACTTTTACAAGATAGTGATTAAACATTACACTACCGCTTTGTTTGTTTATTTAAGATAAACTTTAATTACAATAATTAAAAAAAAAAACACAGAAATAACCAAACCAAATATTCAGTCAACCACAACTTCCCCCAACAATCAGAACGAACCTCGACAAGTAAGGCAACTTGTAGCAATTAACAATTTGCGTGATAATGTCCAAAAAACACCCAGTATCGTAAAATTCAAACTTAATTGTTGAACGTGTTATAACCCGAGTAAAAATAAACATATATTACAATATATAACTTGATACAAACATAATAAATTATATATGATTATACATCCGTGAGATATTTTCTAAATTTTTTTAATGCAGTCATATGTAGTAATATATAATTTAATCATGATTCGGATTAAAAGGTGTACGGTTGATATAATTATATAAAATTACATGAGGGTCAATACAAAATTTGTTTTTCTGTATAATTTAATATTAAATTATATATATCCTATTCTGTTCCATATATAACACTATATGTTTCCATTTAACCAACAATTTTCTAAGTTTTTAAGGCAAAGTATAAGAAACTTTTTAAAATGTTCCTAAACATTTCCTTGTTAGGGTTATGTATATCACCTATCTGGTTCGAAGCGTACCCGAACATTTTTTTGTTTAAGAAAATTATATGTTTGGTGAATGTATCGTTGACCTGTGGTGTAACTCAACCCAAACCAAAAAACACCAGGATTTTACATGTTTTTATGCAATTAGATCTAATTAGATCCACTAATATATGGCAATGTCTGGTCAAAACTCGGATGAAATCAAATCATATTTTATACAAATTGATCTTTTTTAATGCAAAAACATCCACCATTTTTCGGATCAAATTGCGTTTAATTATATATTGTATTACATATCAATATATATTGCATCATATAAAAATTTTTACTCGGGAAGTAATTTTAATTATTCTCAAGTTTTTATTTTTTGTTTTTTTTTTTTTATAAAAACAACATGTTTTATGGTCAAAGCTACTGTTTTGCAATACGAATACCAGAAGAAAAAAAATTATGAATTTCATATTAAATTTTTGAGGGATGTTACAGTTTAATATAAGCACGATTTATTTTTAAAGGACTTTTTTGTTTAACTTTTTTTTTTAATTTAGAGCACGTTTTTAAAATAAAATTTATGAGGTTTTGTTGCTCATTATAACTTGCTGTAATGAAGGTTTTTTGGTTTTTATACATATAAAGTGGAAAGACATAGGGTGAAAAGGCGTGTTGGTACAAAAGAAATTAAGTTTTTAAGATTTTTATGAAAAGATAATTGTCACAAAAATCAACAATATTATAAACATTTTAAACGACTTTATGAAAAAATTATAATAGGTGTATTTATATGGGGCATTTCATGACCACCTTTGATTTCGTTCCTTTTTTTATTAAATGCAACTTGCACACCAATTTTCACCACGCCAAACTCAGTTTTGAGAAATCGATTTTTTAAAATTTAGATTTTTTTCCAAAAAATTTTAGAAATTGAAAAATTCAATTAATTTTGAAGAGTGAAAAATATCGGTATCTTATAAAAAAAAAAGGCCGACATTTTGTTGCTACACTCAACATAATAACTCTTTAAAATACCTTGTAAAATGATTGTAATCTCAATTCAACAGATATTTGACAGATTTTTCTGTCAAAATGCTGATTTAAAGAATATACTTTTTATTTTGTTGTGACAGAAAAACAAAAACTATTTTTGGTGTTTCTCTTAATTTTTGTGCCTTGGTGTGGAGTAAAATTTTATGGCCAACATTTTTGTAGATCATTTCATCTCTTCCCTTTCCCTCTTTCGGGGTGTTTTTTTAATATAATCTGGGGGTTTTTTTAGTGTTGGCAACATATTGGAAAGCAAAAAATATGAATTTCTTCCTAATTTTGCAAAAAGCTTACAATTCATTCGTTAAATCAATTATTATTTTGATTGCCTTTAAATAAAAAAGTTATTAAATTTGTGATCAAAATCAAAAAGTGTTTAATTAAAAATAAAACCAATTGATTAAGAAAAGTTTCAATTAAAAAATTAATTGAAACCCCATTTTTGTTGATTGAAATTCAATTTAAATTCTTTCCGTGTGCAAGAGACGCCAAAGCTGGGAACATTTAACCGTCTCTAAAATAAAATTCGGATGTGATCTTTTAAAACGCTGACACACGTATATTTATACCCTACACCACTCTGTGGTACAGGGTAGAGATGGGCGCTGGTCACGTGATTTGCGTGATTCACGTGAATCACGCGTGAATCACGAGTGAGTGTGAGTGATTTTCATTTCAATCACGTGATTGTGAGTGAGTGTGAGTTGAAAAAAAATCTGAGTGAGTGATTAGTGAGTGACTCATTTATTTTTTGCGTGAGTTTGCGTGATTAGATTTTTTGATTTGCCCAATTTTTTTTTAATTTTTTGTAAAAATTTTTTTTTTGGGTTTTTTTTCTTTTTGGTAAGAAAATTTTATTGCGTGAGTAGATTTTGCGTGACTCACGCGTGAGCGTGATTGAAACTGGCGTGAGTCACGCGTGAGCGTTAGTAAATTTTTTATTACTCACGTGAATGTGAGTGAGCGTGAGTAAAAAAAAAAATTGCGTGAGTGATTAGTGAGTGATTCGATTATTTTTTGCGTGAGCGTGAGTGAGTGTGAGTCAAAATCCACTCACGCGCCCATCTCTAGTACAGGGTATAATGAGTTTGTGCTGATGTTTGTAACTACCCGAAATATTTATCCTAGACCTACCTTCAAGTATACCGACCGACTCAGAATCACTTTTTGAGTCAATGTAGCGATGTCCGTCCGTCCGTCCGCCTGTCCATCTATCGGTTTAAGCACGATACAAGTCACAATTTTCAACCAATTGACTTCAAATTTTAAACTTAAGCATATTTGCCCCAAGGACGAAGCCTATTGAAATTGGTCCATGTTCAGACCTAGCCCCCATACAAACGCCCCCTTTGGATTAGGCTTAAATGACTCTAATAACTGTATTTTAATAGACATCGCTTTGAAATTTTACAGGTAATCAAATTTAGTATGCACAAATCATCATTCCAAATTTCAAAGGAATCGGTTCAGTCCTTCTGGTAGTCCCCATACAAACCACCCTCCCAATATTTACATTATTCTCTCAAAATTCCTAAAAATGGAAATATTTGATAAAAATTTTATTTTTAGGTGTTAAACGTGTACTTTATTAACCAAATCAAATTGGAATATAATTGGACCATTTTTGGACTTAGTCCCCCATATCAAAATTTCGACCGATATTCAGTTAAATCGGTATATTAGCAAAAAATAAACCAATTCCACAAACATTTGATCTGTGTGTGTTTTCTGCACTAAATAAAGATCTAACAAAAGATAGATCCAATCGGTCCATGTTTGGACATGAGGCCCATTTTCCGGAAAACACTGGTGTAGGGTATCATATGGTCGGTCTTGACCGACTATAACTTTCTTACTTGTTTTTTTTTTGTCTCCTCTACCAGAATCAATCGTCGGAACCCCGTAATTTTAGAAAAAGTTTGAAATTGCTGTACAATAGGGTGGAGCGATTTGAACATCTTAACGGGAGCTTCGCGTTTCTGATTCTTGGGATTGTACTGAGCAAAAAAGTCCACTAGACCACACGTCTACGCTGAAAATCGAGCTTCCAATTTTTGACTTGCAGTTTTTTCTTAGACTTCATTTTTTTGGAAAATTTGCAAATTTTCTTGGGCTCATATTTCGTAAACTATTTGAAATTTTGACTTATTTTCAAAAGTAAAAGTCGAAAATGTAGAAAATTCACCACTTTTTGTCACGTTTTTTGGATATTTTGGCCTATAACAGTCAAACCATTGAGATTTTCGATCCAATACTAAGAAAAAATTTTAGACAAGGCAATAGTTAAGAATCCTCTAGTACATCGCAAAAGCATTGGAACGCTCCTTCAGGCAGTTTTGGCCTTGTGAAAATTTTTGCACTTTCACAAGGCCAAAACTGTCTGAAGGAGCGTTCCAATGCTTTTGCTAGAGAGTTCTTAATTATTGTCTTGGCTACAATTTTTGTCTTAGTAATGGATCGAAAATCTCAATGGTTTGGCTGTTATAGGCCAAGATATCCAAAAAAAAAAACTGACAAAAAGTGGTGAATTTTATACATTTTCGAAATTTTTTTCGACTTTACTTTTGAAAATAAGTCAAAATTTTAAACAGTTTACGAAATATGAACCCAAAAATTTTTCCAAAAAAATAAAGTCTGAGTAAAGACTGCAATTCAAAAATTGGAAGCTCGATTTTCACCGTAGACGTATGGTCTAGTGGACTTTTTTGCTCAGTACAATCCCAAGAATCAGAAACGCGAAGCGCCTATTAAGATTTTTTTCCTTCTATACTAATCGCCCCACCCTACTGTACAATATTTATTAACAAAGTGATTTAAAACAAGTGAGAGTGTTAAATTCGGCTGTGCCGAATCTTTTATACCCTCCAAAATGTAAAAAAAAAATTGTCAGGGGCGTTTTTTTTTTTGGGGTGAGGTGATGGGGGTCAGTGGGGAGCTATTAGAGCCCCTTCCCATTACGATAAATATACCAAATGTTTCATTTATTTAGAAATAATACAGAAAAACATGTAAAAAAGTGTATTTTTTCAGAGGTTGGTTCAGTTCTTCAAGGGGGAACTTTTTTCCCCCTGACACGATTTTGCCCATTCACGAACTTGCCTATGAACATGAGACATATTTGTGCCAAACTTCAGGAGTCTAGCTATTTTATTTTGAACTGCAATGTGTTATCTACAAACAGACGGACGGACGGATGGACAGACGGACATTCACAGAATGTCTTAGAATCGATCATGGATCAATATTTCGATGCGTTACAAACGGAATGACAAAGTGAGTATACCTCCATACTGTGGTTGGAGGTTATAAAAATTAAGTTGTAAGAAATTGACCGTGACGCATCGGCCATTAAGTTTAAGAACGATTTGGAGTAAAATAAAGCCAAAAAATTAAATTAAAATTAAGGTTATAAACACTGAACAATTTTAAATTGTAATTTAATCTTTATTTTTTTATTTTTTTAGACATGCTTTTATACATATCGGGGGCGAATATTCAAAACTTGCTATCTGCATAATGACAATTTTTTATAAGATCAAAAAAAACTGTTACTTTTAGGTTATTCTAAGAGTTATTAATCTTTTTTGTTTAATATAGATAACAACAACTGTTTTTTTATAACACCGTCCGACAAATTTTAAATTTTGGCTGCACACATGAACCGGACCAAAAAGTTCTGAGATTATGGCCAAAAATAAAATACCCGCGTCTCCCAGTTTTTTTAGAGTAACTTGCGTTTTTGAAAAAAATGCAAAAAAAAACTACACTATAGAAAAAATTCACTCCAGTCAGAAAGTGGGTATAAAAATAACAATCCCGTTTCTCTCAGGTTTTTTACATCAATACGCGTTTTTCGCGAAAAATGCAAACAAACTATAACGTTAAATTGTTTTTCACAAAAGAAGTTTCAACTATGTCGAAAAAATGTAGTAAATATACTTCTGAGAAAAACAGTGTTAATAGATGTCTTCAGTTAAAAATAATGCGGTTCTTTTTTTTTAGGTGCCATTTTTATGCTTATTTTAAATTCACTCATAGAAAACAATAGTGCGTTTAAAGGGTTACAATGTTCCGCAAAAATGTTTTGCATCAAATTTCACTAGGGGTTGCCAAAGGCCAAAAGTTCGTGAGATGTTAGTAAAATGCTTTAAAAACATTTTTTTTTTAATTTTTCGGTCTGGTCCATTTGTACAAAAGTGTGTCAGACGGTGTAATAATTCAGTTAAAAACTTAATTGATAGATGATAACTAATTCAGTAAAAACAATAATATCGAAATCTTTCTTTCGAAAATATTCCAGATAGCAAGTTTTGAATATTCGAACTCGATACGCTTTTTTTATTTTTTAAAAAGCTTTTTAAATACTTCACTAATCCTTATTTCGTCTTTCAAAAGGACAAAATTACGACACTTTTGTGAAATCATTTATAAAGTTTATTTAAGTCTTTTGATTTTTGTGACTTCAAGTTTTTTGCCAAAATGTTATAATAAACAAAATATTTGAGGTGTCATTCTTTAGATTTTAAAATTTTATATGATAAGAAGAACAATCAAGAATCTTAAGCTTAAAAAGACGTTGATAAGAATCAAAATGATTTTTATTTGGTTTTAAAACACACCTATGCTTTGATTTACATGGATAAATCGTCTCAAAATGCGCCTGTCAAATATGTTTTATATTTTTTACTTTACTTTACTTTTTATTTTATTTTAAAAAAATTTAATTGTGATTTACATTTTTTTTATTTTCGGGACACTCTTTTGTACAAAAATTTTCTTTTTTTGTAATTAATAAAAAGCTTTTAAAATATTTCGCTAATCCTTATTTCGTCTTTCAAAAGGACAAAATTTTGACACTTTTGTGAAATCATTGCAAAAACAGTTTGTTACTTAAGTCTTTTGATTTTAGTTACTTTACGTTTTTTGCTAAAGTTTTATAATATACAAAGTTTGGGCTGTCATTCTTTAGATTTTAAGATTTTATGTGATAAGATTAGAATCAAAATGATTTATATTGTTTTCTAAAATAATCGTATGCATTGGTGTGCATGATAAATCACTAAAAAACACTGTGTAAATATGAACTGAATAGGATTTAAAGCAAACACTCCCCCCCCCCCCCTCACCACCCCCGTAAAGAACTAAAACAACCTTTCAAATATATGGGGCATTCCATGTCAAATCGGACATTTTGAAAATTTTTTTTTTTTAGATTTTCCTAATTTGTTAACAGTTTTTAGTACCCTTCGAAAACTCCTTCGTGGTAAATTTTCAGATTTTTTTTGATTACCCGTTCAAAAGATATCGAATTTTTAAAAATTGGTAGTTTCTCCTTCCCGGGTAAAAATTAAATATATATGATCATATATGAAGATATATGGATCATATATGGATTTATATAACCATATATTATCATATATGCCTCCATATATGTTCATATATGATCTGATCCGAAAATTGGCCCGATATGAGGTCATATCGAGGCATATATGATAATATATGGTTATATAAATCCATATATGATCCATATATCTTCATATATGATCATATATATTTCATTTTTACACGGGTTTACTCAAACTTCTTTTAATAATAACTTCTTCAATAATGGTCCAAATTTCAAGTTGTTTTTTTTAACATTTTTGTTTTTTTACGTACTTTTAAAAAAAAAATCCCAAAAAATTCTTTAAAGCGCTTAGTATGCGATTTTTAAGTTTTAAAATTTAAATCTCATTTTTGAAAATGTTTCTACTCTTCGATTTTTTTGAAATTTTTTTGTGTAAAACTTCTATCAATTCTACAAATTTTTTGCCCGGGAGGATAGTGGGATAACGATTATTACTATTTTTTAAAATGTTTTGAAAAAATTTTATTGTAATTTTCCAATCTTAAAATCATTTCTACTGCTCCAATGGTGCGTCATAGAGGTGTCCTATAAGACCGACACCCATTAATTTTTACGTCTTTACATTTCTTTGGAACAAACTAATACCCTATCTCCAATTTCTAAGGGAGCTCCCACACAAAACGACATTTTTTTAAAATTTGTTCCAACCGCTCTAACTGCCCTAATAATGCCCTTAGAGCAACAAAATGTATGACCGACCCACAATATTTTTTTAGTCCAGACATTTTCTCTGAACACACCTACCCTCTATCTTTAACTGTTAAGGCGGTCCCCATACAATTATTTTTATTTTTTGTAAATTTGTTTTATTTAATCAGCTTCTACCGGTCCAATGGTGCGTCCTAGAGGGGTCATTAGTGAGACCGACCCCCATTTATTTTTACCCTACATTTTTTCAAAACATACCTACGCCCTATCTCAACTACCTAAGCAGACTCCCATTCAAATAACAGTTGGAGCAAATTTTATAAAAATGTTATTTTGTATGGGAGCCTACTTAGGGAGTTGAGATAGGGCGTAGGTATATTTTGAAAAAATGTTGTAGGAAAAAATAAATGGGGGTCGGTCTCAGTAATGACCCCTCTCGGACGCACCATTGGACCGGTAGAAGCTGATTAAATAAAACAAATTTACAAAAAATAAAAAAAAAATGTATGGGGACCGCCTTAACAGTTAAAGATAGAGGGTAGGTGTGAGAAAATGTCTGAACTAAAAAAATATTGTGGGTCAGTCATACATTTTGTTGCTCTAAGGGCATTATTAGGGCAGTTAGAGCGGTTGGAACAAATTTTAAAAAATGTCGTTTTGTGTGGGAGCTCCCTTAGAAATTGGAGATAGGGTATTAGTTTGTTCCAAAGAAATGTAAAGACGTAAAAATTAATGGGGGTCGGTCTTATAAAGGACACCTCTATGACGCACCATTGGAGCAGTAGAAATGATTTTAAGATTGGAAAATTACAATAAAATTTTTTCAAAAAATTTTAAAAAATAGTAATAATCGTTATCCCACTATCCTCCTGGGCAAAAAATTTTTAGAATTGGTAGAAGTTTTACACAAAAAAATTTCAAAAAAATCGAAGAGTACAAACATTTTCAAAAATGAGATTTAAATTTTAAAACTTAAAAATCGCATACTAGAGCGCTTATAAGAATTTTTTTGGATTTTTTTTTTTAAAGTACGTAAAAAAACAAAAATTTTGAAAAAAAAACAACTTGAAATTTGGACCATTATTGAAGAAGTTATGATTAAAAGAAGTTTGAGAAAAGGAGCAAACTACCAATTTTTAAAAATTCGATATCTTTTGAACGGGTCATCAAAAAAATCTGAAAATTTACCACGAAGGAGTTTTCGAAGGGTACTAAAAACTGTTAACAAATTAGGAAAATCTAAAAAAAAAAATTTTCAAAGTGCACGATTTGACATGGAATGCCCCATTTATTTGTACATGTTTTTTAAATGGGGGCTTGGTTTAAAAAAAATAAAAAAATTTCTATTTATGCATAAATATCATAATTAGGGATGAAAAAATTTAAAATATGCGCTAAAAAATTCAAAATATGCACAAAAAAAACTAAAAATATGCACTAAAAAATAAAATTTGTGCAATATACATCTTGTTTTCATGAGAAAAACTTCTATAAAAGTAAAAAATAATGCCGGGTTTGAATAGTAACATTTAAAACTTTATGCAAGCAAGAATTTTTAGAAACTAAAATAATGTATAAAAAAAATTACAATAATAAAAAAAATTTTCTTAATTTCAAAATAAATTTTTCAAATTTAAAACAGTTTTTTGAAACAAATAAATTTCTATTTGTGTTTTTGCTAATTTATGCCAAAATATGCAATTAAAATGTTTTAAATATGCACAAAATTTGCATTAAAAGCCAAAATATGCAAAAATAAGCATTTTAACCAAAATTGCAAAAATATGCAAAAACAAATTGATGCAATTTTAGCACAAATTTCTTGATTCGGAAAGATAATTGGTCGAATCTTCTAGTCTTCATTTTATTTTTTCTATACGCACAACTTGTCTCTTTTATTGTGTCTCAAGTTTGTTGCTTAAGTCTTTTGATTTTTTGTTAGCTTTTTAATGATTTCATTCATAATTTTTGGTTAAACTAAAAAATATAAAAAAAAATTATAAAATTCACGCATTATGCAGTTACAAATAAACTCCTACTCATTCACAATTATTTACTCATTTTAAGTAAAAGACAAATTTTTAATAGTTTTCTCCAAAAATGTTCACAGATTTTGTGAAATTTTTTCTAAATACCTCTCAGATTTTGAAATATTTTTCATATAGAATTGATTTATTCTGAACTATTTGTCTATAGAAAAATTTTCATATTTGGGGGCAGTTTTTAATAGTAAAAAGTTTAAATTCAGAGAGATTTTTTCGTAAGAAAATTCTTTATATTCTGAGCAACATTTCCCAAAACAAAGTTTCCCAGATTTCAAAACATTTTTCTTTTAGAAAAAGTTTTTGACTTTGAGGTACTTAATTATAAAAAAGTATTAAGAGTTTTTTTTAAAGAATAAATTTCAGATTAAAATTTGTCTTAATATAGAAAAATTATGAGATTCTAAAATATGAGACATTTTTTCTATATAAAAGTTCTCTGATATAGAAAAATTTAAATATTTTGATATTCTATCATTCTAAGACATTTTTGTCTATAGAAAAGTTCTGCGACATTTTTATTATAGAAAAATATTTCTTTTCCCCTGGGAAGACTTAATACCCTTCCTTCCATACCAAAACTATCCGCAATTTCTGCGCCCAAAGTAACTAAATAAAAAAGGACAGAACAAGTGCGACTGTTGTTTTTTTTTTTTTTTTTTTAAAAGAAGCTCATAGAATTCTTTGATCTATTGTTTTTATTTAAAATTTTTATTAGTCTTCATTTTATTTTTTATATGCGCACAACTTGTTTCTTTTATTGTGATTCAAGTT
>OY992537.1:125250232-125386493 GCA_963921195.1 Pegoplata infirma
AAATCGCGCGCTGAATCCGAAAATGAAGTCAAAAATTTAAAAATTAGAAAAGTTTTTAAGATATTGTCAAATTCAAAATTTGAGTAAATCCATATCAACATAGCAAAAAAAATTGCATTTTTGACGTCAATCGACCCAAATTTCATCGACCCAAATTTCATGAAACTTGGGACGTACTCAACTTACACTGAAACTAAATTTAAGACTTTTGACTTCCGTAGTTTTGGAAATATGACGTTTTAAAAGTCAAGAAAATCTTTTAAAAGGTAAATTACAAATATTTATATCTCGAAAAGTATTTGAGGTATATAACTCCCAGATAGCTTTTTTTAAAGGCAAAATCATCACCTTTAAAATATCATTTTGCAAAAATTTTTATCTTGGGATCTTTTTGGTGGTTCTGCACAATTCGCGATTCGCAAAAACATATCAAAAAAAGCGACATTTTTAAAAATCTGAAAAAAAATATATGTTAAAGGTATGAGTCTTAGCTACAAGCTCTAAAAATTTCGCGTTGGTGAACGTATTAAGTCCAGAGAAATTAATAAAAATGTGTTGACAAGTAGGATTTTTTTTTAAATCTGATGAATATTTAATTACTATTTTTGAATATTTTTGCAAATACAAAAAATAAAACGTAAAGTTGATGGTACACACGAGTATTACACATGAATAAATTGTAACATAACTTTTTATCGATTACACTACTTAACAAGTCAACTTTTTTTGCAGAGACTTCTAGAACAATTTTGAAAAGTATTTGGCCTACACGAATGTGTCATCATAAACATTTTATCAAATTGTCTTCTGGACATACATATAGGCCTATTTTACAGACTAAACCTTCAAACTCAAGAAAGAAAGGTAATAATAAATGTTTCACACTGACATACATACCTCATATTATTTGTTCGTTTAATATTTTTGTATGCTTCAGCTGCAAAAACTAAATGGGCAAATCACAAGAACGCGATTACATAAAAATGACAATGGATTCGCGTTTAGTGGATTCACGTTAAAGAGGGAAAACGACTTAAGAAAATGTATTTTAAAAACGAAAATTACAAAAATAAAAATATTAGGGAAAAAAGTATATCGAGGGCCTATATTCAAAACCCTCTATCTTCCATTTTCACGAAAATGACTTTTTGATGGCAAAATATTCAGTAAAACGGCCCTCATCTATGGTGTAAAATTCAGAACAAAAATACTTTTTTTTGCTATTTTATTTGCATTTTTGGTTTTCTCTATCTCTTACACAATTAATTTTTCTAAATGCAAAACCCTCTATCTTTTCTAATAATTAATTTATAAATATTTTTTTGGAATAATTTCATCATGCATTACATGTTTTCATACTAATTTTTGCATGCTGAACATGAATTGTCAACAAAATTCCAGAATCAAGATTTTGGTCCACTGATGCTAATTTTTTCTCAAAATTCTTGTTTGATTTTTTTGAAAAATAAGGCTCAAAATTTGGATGTCTTGTGAACATCATGAAACAAAAATTTTAATCTTAAAAATCGCGATGCTGTCCACAGCATCTGTGGACCAAAATCGCGTTTTTAATTGTGTTACTGTTTTTTACATAACATACTCAACAGTTTGTCAACTTTTGAGATGAATTCGGTAAAAAAATATTTTTTGTCCCAAAAATTAGCACCTGTGGACCAAAACCGCGATTTTCGAATTTTTTATAAGCCGTTATCATTAATAAATCACGTTAGAAATTTACCGATGTCGTAAATGAAATCATAATTCATTTTTATTAAAATGCAAAACCCTCTATCTGATAATTTTCATTCATGTACTTAATATTTTTGAGAAACAAAACCCTCTATCTATCCTCTAAAATCCCCAATAGTGCAAAATTTTAAAAGCGAATTATATGTGAGATTCAGTAGTTGATTTAAAAAAATATTGTAGAATATCGAATTTTAATTACTCTAACAATACGCGAAATAAACAGTTTTTTGGCTCTCCTGAAAAGTTGTGTTTTTTAAGATAGAGGGTTTTGAATATAGGCCCTCGATATGCAAATAATATTTGCAAATTTTGCTCAAAATTTAGATTTTTTTGCAAATATTTTCGCATTAACTCAATGAATTTTGAAAAAATATTAATTTTTAGCCATTTTTCCAATATGAAGTCATTCGTTGGTTTTTATTCGTTGGGCAGGGACCGCAAAAGAGGTTCTTCCCTCGAAAAGCCGATTTGATAAAATTTTTATGACCAAAATACTTTAGCAAATGTAATCTAAGAGTATGTGCAAAAAAAAAGAAGTTGATTTTTGTAGAGTACTAGTGTAATTGATAAATATTCATGTTATATTGTAGCTATGTGTAGTACCTGTATATACCATTAACTTTACTTTTTTACCGTTTAATTATGTGTATTTGCAAAAATATTCAAAAATAAAATTAAATTTTCATCAGATTTGATAAAGATTTACTACTTGGCAACACATTTTTATTCATATCTCTGGTCTTAATACGTTCACCAACTAAAGATTTGTACAGCTGGTAGCTAAGATAGTAGCCAATAACATATATTTTTTTCAGATTTTTAAAAATGTCGCTTTTTCAGATATATTTTCGCGAATCGCGAATTTTGTAGAAATAAAAAAAAATCCCAAAATAAAAATTTTTGCAAAATGTTATTTGAAAGGTCATGGTCTTGCCTTTAAAACAAGCTACCAGGGAGCAACATAGCTCAAATACCTTTGAAGATATAAATGTTTATATTTCATCCTTTAAAAGATTTTCTTGACTTTTGACACGCCATATTTCTGGAACCACGAAAGTTAAAGGTCTTAAATTTTGTCTGAGTATAAGTCTTATAAGTCCCAACATATACACAAAGTTTCATCAAAATCGGAGACATCGAAGGAAATCAGGGGTTCATGTTGAAAAATTTTAACCCATTTATAAAAGTGGTTTAACATAAATAAAAACATCTTCGTACAAAATCGGAGGATTTGAATTTTTTTATTTTGATATTTAAACTTAATAAATACTTTATCAATTCTTTATACAATATTTTTTAATCGGATAATCGCCTTATAATCTATTCATCGATATATTGACAATTTTAATTCAATTTAAACGAAATTTAGAAAAAAAATAAATTCAATTTCAAATTTAACTTACAAGGAGAGTCTCCCTGGTGTCATCCGAAGATTTGTTTTATTTTAAAGAGCAGGAAAATAAACGGACACGTATTTTTTTTTAGCTGACAAATTCATTTAAAAATCTTCAAAACTTCTAAACCGATTTCAAAATATTTTTTACCAATACATACTTGGAATGGTCCTTCATGATGGACATATGCTGGGTTTCATCGACCACGCCCAATGCTTAGTTTGGTTCTTTAGTGTGGAAATATGCTGAGTTTCGTTCACCACGCCTATTTATACGACCACTTTTGGCACGAAAAAAGTAAAATTTAAATATTCTGAATCTACTCATCCGATTTCAAAAATGTTATCACCAATATACATTTTGAATGGTCCTTCAGGGTGGACATGGGCTAGCTTTCATCAACCACACCCTTTCTACACCCAGTTTTGGTTAAAAAAAAAAGTAAAATTTCAAAATCTCCGAAACTACTAATTCGGTTCAAAAATTTTTTTTCTCCAATATTAAGAATGGTCCTAGGGTTCATTGACGTAAAAATTTAAAATAGACGAAACCTTTTATGATGTTTCAAAAATGATTTCACTATTATTTATAAATCTCCTTCAGGGTGAGTTAGGGTAGGTTTCATTGACCGCACCCATTTTAAAGATCACTTTGGGTCAAAAGACTTCAAATTTAAAAACCTTTAAGACTACTCATCCGATTTCAAAACATTCTGAAAACGCCCTTTTTGGAAATTACGATTGTAATGGAGTTCGCAAAGAAGCGACGTGTAACCTTTTCTATCTCCTGAAATATTGGTCATAGAAACTTGAAATGTGGGATCCTCCTGCCCAAAAAATCATTATTTCTTCAACGCATGTTATGGAACGCAATGAATTGGAATTCAATGAATTGAAACGAATAGAACAGGGAACGAAATGGAATAGAACGGGGAACGAAATGGAATGATACGAGGAATGAAAGGATATCAATAATAACGATATAATGTTCGAAAATGTTCAAGAAATTGTTTTACCGGAACGAACATGATTCCGGGATAAACGGGGCTATTTGAATTTTATTGTTTGTTTTAAATAGTTTTTAATTAAGACTTCAACGATAAAAATTTAATAACATAAAGATTTTGCAGGGGACAATTTTAGAAATGGGGACTCTAATCTTGAAGCTTCTTTAATTCCATATTTATTATTACCGGTGACAAAGTTCCGGGTGGGCCTGCTAGTTTTTTATAAAAATTAACATTTTAAAAATTGGCAATATCTCGAAAACTGTTCTACTTAAAACTTTTGAGTAAATTTTCGGATTCAGCATAAGATTTTATATAAAAATAAATGCAAAATGTAGAGGATCGCAAATTTTTTTTTAATTTGTAAACTAGTGTTATTAGTCTCAATCGTTTTAATTGTATAAAAAACGAAAAAAATAAACACTTTGAAAAAAAACTTAAGAAAGTTTTCTTAAGAAAGGATGACAGCCAACTATTTTTGTAACATTTCAAACTGTGTTTCATTGCATAAAAAAAATTAACACTTTGAAAAAAAATAAAAAATTCTTGAAAAAAGAATAACAGCAAACTATAATTAAAAAACAATCTGCTAAAAATATGTTTAAAAAATATTTTAAAATTAAGCAAACAGAATCAAAAACAACGGAGTAAAATTTCTGTTATTTTGTAAAACTGAATGACCGAAATTTTAGTAAAAATATCCATTTTTGCAGAAAAATGTGGAAAAAGTTTGCTAAATTAAATTGAAAGTTGTTTTACAGATTTTTTGACAGACTCTGTCTTTTGAGTGTACTTTAGAGTGTCCCTATTTTGGAAATGTTTGAAATGTTGAGACGGTACCCACTCATTTTTTTCCATTTGACTTAAAAATAACCCAGGAAAAATTTTACGCCCCTACGACCACGCCTTCACTACGCGACGGGGCCTTAAAGAGCGGGGCCTTAAAAATCATTTTTCCATACAAACCAATTTTTTTTATTTTTAATTTTTATTTTTTTTTTTTTAATTTTTTGTTATTAATTATTTATTGTATTATTTGGTTAGCTTATTCACGACAAAAAATTTGATTTTGGTGGGATAAGGCTTTCAGCTCTAAAAAATTTTTCGAAAAAAAAAAAATATTTTTTTTAGTTTTGACAAGCAACGAATTTAGTTGTTATGTTGCTTTTAATGATATATATTAAAAAAAAATATTATATCTGTAGCATCTTTATCTTTTTCGAAAAAAAAAAATTAGAGCCGTTGGGGTCCCACGGTAAAAAATTTTTAAAAAATATTTTTTTTTTTTTAATTGTAACAATCAACGGTTTTAGTTGGTATGCTGCTTTTAATGGTATATACTACAAAAAATATTATTCTTATCTGTGACATCTTTATTCAAAAAAGATTTATTTTTAGAGGTGAAAGCCTTATCCCACCAAAATCAAATTTTTTGTCGTGTATAAGCTAACCAAGTAATATAATAATTAATAACAAAAAAATTTAAAATCAAAAAAAAATTTTAGTTTGTATGGAAAAAATTTTTTTTTAGGTCCCTCTCTTTAAGGCCCCGTGGCGTAGGGAAGGCGTGGTCGTAGGGGCGTACAATTTTTCCTCAGTTATTTTTAAGTCAGAAGGAAAAAAATTATCGAGTACCGTCTCAACATTTCCAACATTTCCAAAATAAGGGACTCTAGTGTACTTGTTGTTTCTTTTTTTTAATTTCCCTTAAAAATTTGTTTTACTTTTACAAGATAGTGATTAAACATTACACTACCGCTTTGTTTGTTTATTTAAGATAAACTTTAATTACAATAATTAAAAAAAAAATACAACAGCAATAACCAAACCAAATATTCAGTCAACCACAACTTCCCCCAACAATCAGAACGAACCTCGACAAGTAAGGCAACTTGTAGCAATTAACAATTTGCGTGATAATGTCCAAAAAACAGCCAGTATCGTAAAATTCAAACTTAATTGTTGAACGTGTTATAAGTAATTTTAATTATTCTCAAGTTTTTATTTTTTGTTTTTTCTATAAAAACAACATGTTTTATGGTCAAAGCTACTGTTTTGCAATACGAATACCAGAAAAAAAAATTATGAATTTCATATTAAATTTTTGAGGGATGTTACAGTTTAATATAAGCACGATTTATTTTAAAGGACTTTTTTGTTTAACTTTTTTTAAATTTAGAGCACGTTTTTAAAATAAAATTTATGAGGTTTTCTTGCTCATTATAACTTGCTGTAATGAAGGTTTTTTTGGTGTTTATACATAAAAAGTGGAAAGACATAGGGTGAAAAGGCGTGTTGGTACAAAAGAAATTAAGTTTTTAAGATTTTTATGAAAAGATAATTGTCACAAAAATCAACAATATTATAAACATTTTAAACGACTTTATGAAAAAATTATAAAAGGTGTATTTATATAGGGTATTTCATGCCAAATTACACATTTTGGGACATGACCACCTTTAATTTCGTTCAATTTTGGATGAATATTAGCGGAAACCCTCCTTTTTCATTTGTCATCGCTAGTTGCTTCTTAGAACAGGTAATAATATTTAAAAAATCTTTTACAAAAAAATTAGTTATCTGAAACTTAGAAGCCCTTTTAAAGGAAACAGGATCATAAAATGAAAAACTGTAAATGCAGTTTAATAACATTTAGTCTCTAGTTTCTCTAGACCAGTGGTCGGCAGAAGAGAGTGAATGCATTGGTATATGAATATAAATGTGTTTGCGTATTTCTTCAACAAAGCAACATCAACCTGCTTGTTGTTGTATTTTTATGCTCTTAATTGTGAGTTTTGTTGACAATCGTCTTATATACGTGTTAATTGCCGATTGTGTTCGGCTTCTGAGGGCTATGGGTCCCGATCACTGCTCTAGACGAACTATATAAATATTTTCTTGAAAATTGTTACTTTGTAAATATCATCGTAATGATAAGTGAAAGAAATATGACCTTGAGCTAGAATAATCTTACTCAAAAATATAATTTTAAAGGTCGAAAAATAAATAATTTTTATTAATATAAAAATTAAAACAGAATTTAAACAAAAGGAGAGAGAAATCAACCGTTAGTATGTATATGATAGTCTGTAAAACAGTCTTTATATACGAAGGTATGTTTGAATTTAATGGATATGGTTTGGTTAGACATGTCGTTTGGAATTAAGAGCTGTATTATGTTGTGTATTTAGTACATAAATTCTCATAATGTCTACTTATACTTTATGAATATGAAGACTTGATGTTTTGCCACTAACGATTGTTAATTTGCTAACTACTCTTGAAAATGTAATTCGACAAATTCCGAAACACGTGTCGAGTAAGTCTTGCAAAATGGCCAAGCCAAGCAATTTAAAACAAACTACTTTATAAATATTTTCTTGAAAATTCTTACTTTGAGGCAATAATTATGACCTTGAAATATAACCTTAAGCTAGAATAATTTTACTCAAAAATAGAATTTTAAAGGTCGAATAACAATTTTTTTTTTATTAATTTAAAAATTAAAACTGAATGTTATTTATTTTTTTTTTATTTTTGGGACACGCTACACATACATATGTATATTTTTTTTATTTAATAAAAATCTTTTTAAATATTTAGCTAATCCTTATTTCGTAATTCAAAAGGACAAACTTTTGTCACTTTTGTAAAATCATTTATAAAGTTTGTTACTTAAGTCTTTTGATTTTTGTGACTTCAAGTTTTTCACCATAATGTTAAAATATATAAAATATTTATGGTGTCATTCTTTAGATTTTAAAATTGTATATGATATGAAAACCAATCAAGAATCTTAAGCTTAAAAAGACGTTGATAAGAATCAAAATGATTTTTATTTGGTTTTAAAACACACCTATGCTTTGATTTACATGCATAAATCCTCTCTAAATGCCCCTGTCAATTTTTTTATTTTTTTACTTTTTATTTTATAAATTTTAATTGTGATTTACATTTTATTTTTTTATTTTCGAGACACTCTTTTGTACAAATATTTTTTTTTTTTTAATTAATAAAAAGCTTTTAAGGTATTTCGCTAATCCTTATTTCGTCTTTCAAAAGGACAAAATTTTGACACTTTTGTGAAATCATTGCAAAAACAGTTTGTTACTTAAGTCTTTTGATTTTAGTTACAATACGTTTTTTGCTAAAATTTTATAATATACAAAGTTTCGACTGTCATTCTTTAGATTTTAAGATTTTATGTGATAATAAGATTAGAATCAAAATGACTTATATTGTTTTTTAAAATAATCGTATGCATTGGTGTGCATGATAAATCACTACAAAACACTGTGTAAATATGAACTAAATATGATTTAAAGCAAATACTCCCCCCCCCTCACCACCCCCGTCGTTTTGTGTGGGAGCTCCCTTAGAAATTGGAGATAGGGTATTAGTTTGTTCCAAAGAAATGTAAAGACGTAAAAATTAATGGGGGTCGGTCTTATAAAGGACACCTCTATGACGCACCATTGGAGCAGTAGAAATGATTTTAAGATTGGAAAATTACAATAAAATTTTTTCAAAAAATTTTAAAAAATAGTAATAATCGTTATCCCACTATCCTCCTGGGCAAAAAATTTGTAGAATTGGTAGAAGTTTTACACAAAAAAATTTCAAAAAAATCGAAGAGTACAAACATTTTCAAAAATGAGATTTAAATTTTAAAACTTAAAAATCGCATACTAGAGCGCTTTTAAGAATTTTTTGGATTTTTTTTTTAAAAGTATGTAAAAAAACAAAAATTTTGAAAAAAAACAACTTGAAATTTGGACCATTATTGAAGAAGTTATGAGTAAAAGAAGTTTGAGTAAAGGAACAAACTACCAATTTTTAAAAATTCGGTATCTTTTGAGCGGGTCATCAAAAAAATCTGAAAATTTACCACGAAGGAGTTTTCGAAGGGTACTAAAAACTGTAAACAAATTGGGAAAATCTAAAAAAAAAGTTTTTCAAAGTGTCCGATTTCACATGGAATGCCCCATATATAAAAGATTCGTCACAGCCGAATTTAACACCCTCACTTGTTTATTTTATTTTTATTCTTCTTTATTTACATCTCGGTGGTTAATTTAACACTCTTGCTTGATTTTTTTCCCAGTGATTACGTTTTGAGATTCTGTTTCAATCGAAAATGTTCCTAAGTCTGATTTTCAAAAAAATTTCAAAAATGTTTTTATGGTGTTAAACATTTAAGACTCTGAAACAATTTGACAAAAAAAAAGTAAAAGTAAAAGTTTTCTCCAAAAGGTTCACAGATTATGTGACAGTTTTCCTAAATACTACCTCTCAGATTTCAAAATATTTTTTATATAGACTTTATTTATTCTGAATGTGTCTTTAGAAAAATTTTCAGATTCGGAGTCAATTTTTTAATAGTAAAAGGTTTAAATTCAGAAAGATTTTTCGTAAAGAACAGTTTTTATATTTCAAAACATTAAGAAAAAGTTTTTGATTTTGCTGCACTTTATTATAAAAAAAATTCTAAGAGTATTTTTGTAAAGAAAAAATCTTAGATTGAATTTTTTTTTATATAGCAAAATTCGGAGATTCTAAAATATGACCCATTTTCTTATATAAAAATTCTCAGATACTAAAAAATATATTCGTTAAAATGTTCTCAGAAATAGAAATATTTGAATATTTTGAGATTCTGTCATTCTAAGATATTTTTTCCTATAGAAAAGTTATCAGTTTCTGAGATATTTTTACTATAGAAAAATTTTTCTTTTCAAAAACGAGATTATGTCCTTTTCCCCCTGGGGAAAACTCCTTAATTTCTGCGCACAAAGTCATCTAAAAAAAAAAAAAACAGAAGAGTGTGACAGTTTTTTTTTTTTTTTTAGAAAAAAAAACTCATTGAACTATTTGCTCTATTGTTTTTATTTAATTTTTTTTAGTCTTCATTTTATTTTTTATATGCGCGCAATTTGTGTTTTTTTTTTTTGTGATTCAAGTTTGTTGCTTAAGTCTTTTGATTTTTTGTTTGCTTTTTAATGATTTCATTTATAATTTTTGGTTAAACTAAACAATATAAAAAATTATAAAATTCATGCATTAAGCGTTTACAAATAAACTTCTACTGATTTACAAAAATTTAGTCATTTTAAAAATTTTAAGCAAAAGACAAATGCATATTTTTAAAAGTTTTCTCCTAAAAGTTTCACTGATTTTAGGAAATTTTTCCTAAATACCTCTCAGATTTTAAAATATTTTTTATATAAAGTCGAATTTTTAATATAACAAACTCGGTTATAACGAACTAATTTTGACACAAAATACTTCTTTTATAACGAACTCGGTTATAACGAATCATCGGTTAAAACGAACTACTTATTAAAGTCCCACAAAAGGTTGAAAATTTTTCGTTTTTATTATAATTTTGATGAAATTTATTTATATTTTGAATGTTTTCTTTTCAAAAAGTATTTTTTTACATAAAAAACCTCAAATAAATCAAAATTGGATCTATTTTATTGGAAATAAAACAAGGTTGATAAAAAAAATATACCCTTCTTTTAGCGAACTACGCTTATAACGAACTATTTTTACTGGTCCCTCGGAGTTCGTTAAAACCGGGTTTGACTGTAGTATTGATTTATTTTAAACTATTTGTTTACAAAAAATTCTCAGACTAGGAGGCAATTTTCCAATAGTAAAAAAATTAAATTCAGAGAGATTTTTCGTAAAAAAACATTTTTTATACTCTGAGCAATTTTTTCCCAAAACATAGTTTTCCAAATTTCAAAACATTTTTCCTTTAGAAAAAAAATTTTGATTTTGATGCATTTTATTATAAAAAAATTCTAAGGTTTTTTTTGTAAAGAAAAAATCTCAGATTAAAATTTTTTTATATAGAAAAATTTTGAGTTTCTAAAATATGAGACATGTTTCCAACATAAAAGTTCTCTGATATAGAAAAATTTTAATATTTTGATATTCTATCATTCTAAGACATTTTTTTCTATAGAAAAGTTATCAGATTCTGCGACATTTTTATTATAGAAAAATGTTTCTTTTCCCCTGTGAAGACTTAATACCCTTCCTTCCATACCAAAACTATCCGCAATTTCTGCGCCCAAAGTAATTTAATAAAAAAGGACAGAACAAGTGCGACAGTTTTTTCTAGAAAAAAAAAACTCATAAAATTGTTTGCTCTATTGCTTATTTTTCAAATTTTTTTAGTCCTCATTTTATTTTTTATATGCGCACAGCTTGTTTCTTTTATTGAGATTTAAGTTTGTTGCTTAAGTCTTTTGATTTTTTGTTAGCTCTTAAATGATTTCTTTCGTAATTTTTGGTTAAAATAGAAAATATAAAAAAATTATAAAATTCACGCATTATGCAGTTACAAAAAAAAACTTCTACTGATTTACAAAAAATTAGTCATTTTAAAAATTTTAAGCAAAAGACAAATGCATATTTTTAAAAATTTTCTCCAAAAGTTTCACTGATTTTGGGAAATTTTTCCTTAATACCTCTTAGATTTTAAAATATTTTTCAAACAGAATTGATTTATTCTGAACTATTTGTATATAGAAAAATTTTTATATTTGGGGGCAGTTTTTAATAGTAATAGGTTTAAATTCAGAGAGATTTTTCGTAAAGAAAATTCTTTATATTCTAAGCAACATTTCCCAAAACAAAGTTTCCCAGATTTCAAAACATTTTTCTTTTAGAAAAAGTTTTTGACTTTGAGGCACTTTATTATAACAAAAATTCTAAGAGTTTTTTATAAAGAATAAATTTCAGATTATTTTTTTTTTTATATAGAAAAATTATGAGATCCCGAGTAAAAAAGAGTTATATATAGCCGTGACAAATTAGATCCCAAATATGGTGGACACAATTGTTTCAAATATTATCCTCGGTTATCCTACAAGATCTGAACAGATAGTCTTATATATAATATGATACGTAAAATGGGTCTATCTGGTTTTATCAGTTTGATCCGGACTGATACAATATAAAATAAATTGAGACTATAAGATATAAATATATATGGTTAGATATTGCTATACATAAAGAACATATTTTTGTTTATAACATTACATAAAGTGCATATGATTATAAACAATGTTATCCAACTTATATGACGTTATAAGGAGCACTATATGATGATTTATAATGGGTTTAAATTATATTTAATCGTATCAGTTTTCTCCAACTGATATAATTATATAGACCCAATTCACGTATCACATTATATATAAGGTTATCCCGATAGATCATAAAATATACCCGTAGATAATTTTTAAAGTAATGTATCCGCCATATTTGGGATATAATTAGTCATGAACTTTTTTTACTAGGGATTCTAAAATATGATACATTTTTCCTATATAAAAGTTCCCAGATATAAAAAAGTTTTAATATTTTGAGATTCTGTCATTCTGAGATTTTTTTTTTCTTTACAAAAGTTATCAGATTCTGAGAAATTTTTACTATAGAAAAAATTTTCTTTTCCCCCGTGAAGACTAAATAACTTTCCGTACATAAAAAAATATCCGTAATTTTTGCGCACAAAGTCATTTAACAAAAAATTACAGAACAAGTGTAACAGTTTTTTTTTTACTAATAGAATTGTTAGCTCTTTTGTTTTTATTTAAATTTTTTTTAGTTTTCATTGTTTTTTTTTTATGCACACAACTTGTTTTTTTTTATTAAGATTCAAGTTTGTTGCTTAAGTCTTTTGATTTTTTGTTATTTTTTCAATGATTTCATTCATAATTTTTGGTTAAACTAAAAAATATAAAAAAATTATAAAATTCACGCATTATGCAGTTACAAATAAACTCCTACTCATTCACAAAAATTTAGTCATCTTAAAAATTTTAAGTAAAAGACAAATGCATTTTTTTAATAGACCTCATCTTCAACCAAGCATTAGCGAAAGTTTTTGTTTTTGTTTTAAATGATTAAACACCAAAGATATTTTTTTTTTTTTTGTTCAAAAAAAAAATTTGCTTTAAGTCCGCAATATTATAAAGTAGGTGTTTTAGTAGGCGTTAAAATTGATTTTTATGTTTTATTTATATTGTCTCTTAAAATTAAACATAAAGATCCTAAATTGCGTCAATAAACTTGATATTTATAAGAAAAGAAATACTTTTAAGACACAGACAATACAACCTGTTTTAATGAAATAGCAAAAAAGATTAAAGAAAAAAAAAACATACTAAGGCGTTAATTTTAACAACTTCAGTAACATATTAAATCATATAAAATTGAATTTTAACAGAAAAGCAAAAAAAATATTCTTCTACATACAAAAAAAAACATCTTCGTAGAATGAAAATCAAATACTAAAATGTAAAAAGCAACCGCTGAGTTCAAAAAAAAAGAATCATAGACAACTTACCAAAAATGGTTTAAAATAAATGAGTGGGCAGCATCAGTAAACTAGTCATCTAGCCATCATCATCATCAATTTAACAAAAAAAAAAAAAACTCTTTAGCAAACTAAAACTAACAGACTCTTCAAAATAAGTATTCTGGCCAAACACAAAACATAACAAATGTTTCTCTACTTTAAGTTAACCACTCTGTTAACTTAACATTACCAATACATAACCACTTCCATACTCACCTGTTAGCCAATACTCTCTATACCTGTTGACTGAATTTCATAACTAACCAAATGGTTGTTGGCTTATATCATTGACTTGAAACGTTCAGTTTGTTTTTAACGCTCGTGCGGTACGGTTGGATTTTCTAGAAAGCAAAATCTTTATAGATTTTTTTTAAATCTCAGCTTTCTATTAAAGTGTGAAGTTAAAAAATTGAAAAAAAAATAACAAATTAAAGATTAAAACCAACAAAATCTTATTAAGAAAAAAGTGTGTGAAGTCATTTTTTTCTTTTTAAATTAAGTGAAAGTTTGCTCAATTATAAAAAAAAATATATATTATATATTGAAAAGCAAACAAAATTTTCAAATAATTAATTTTTGTTAAAAGAAAACGAAAAATTACAAAAAAAAAAATCTAACAGAAAATAAGTGTTTGCTGTAATAAGAAAAGTGTTGGCAACAACAAAATTAAACGCTTTTCTTAAAGGCGTTTAACAATTTTAAATAGTTGTGGATTTTTCTTTTGAAGCTGATCAAGCTGGCAAAAGCATGTATTAATTTTGGATTATTTTTGTTAACAAAAAATGGTGAGATACGATTTTTTTTTTAAATTTCAAATTATAAATATAATATAAAATAACTGAATTTTTATTTAGTTCGGTTTAAGTCCATATTAATTATTTCTGAGAAATAATAATTGTTGTACAATGAGAAAATCTGAAAAGTTAAGATGGATTAAGTTTCTGCCAAATGAATACAACACGAATTAATGGTGAAAAGGGGTTATTCAACACAAAGAGGAGTAATTCCAATTCTTAATTTCTTCAAAAGTTTCATTTAAATGGCTAATTTTAATCTGACACACATTAAGTGTGTGGCAATCGAAGGAGTGCTGATGATGGAAGGGTGGCATCTTCCGAAAGCTGTCGACATCTCCACTTAGCCTGTGTTGTCACTTAATTTTTTTCAGATTTTCTCATTGTACAACAATTATTATTTCTCAGAAATAATTAATATGGACTTAAACCGAACTAAATAAAAATTCAGTTATAAAATATACAGTCCAACAATATATAAACACAATTAATACACAACTCATAAGGTACATTGCAATTTAGTAATATTTCTAAGAATTAGAAATATGAAACAAAAATTCAAACCTAACGGACATTTTTCAAGATTTGAAAAGTCCTACTAAGGGTTAACAATGGGAAAAATACAACTCTGTTAAAAGTTAAGATGGATTAAGTTTCTGCCAAATGAATACAACACGAATTAATGGTGAAAAGGGGTTATTCAACACAAAGAGGAGTAATTCCAATTCTTAATTTCTTCAAAAGTTTCATTTAAATGGCTAATTTTAATCTGACACACATTAAGTGTGTGGCAATCGAAGGAGTGCTGATGATGGAAGGGTGGCATCTTCCGAAAGCTGTCGACATCTCCACTTAGCCTGTGTTGTCACTTAATTTTTTTCAGATTTTCTCATTGTACAACAATTATTATTTCTCAGAAATAATTAATATGGACTTAAACCGAACTAAATAAAAATTCAGTTATAAAATATACAGTCCAACAATATATAAACACAATTAATAATATAAAATATAAAAAGACTTGGGTGAAAAAATATAAAAATATTAGATAAAAAAAATATTAAAATTAAAAAAACAATAAAAAATTTAAAAATATTAATGTCTAAAAGGACTTAAGTGGCAAAAAATTTAATTCTTAATAACCAAAAAATTTAGGAAATAGTCAGAAAATATAAATGAAAAATATTTTATAACAAAATTTACAAAAGACCTTAGGTAAATTTACAAAAGAACCTTAGGTAAATTTACAAAAGGAAAATTTTTAATAAACTAAAAGGACATAAGTGGCAAAAAAAAAATAATTCTTAATAACCGATCACATTTAAGAAGTTGGTAACAAAACAAATCAAAATTAAACATTAACAAAATTTACAAAAGACCTTGGGTGAATTTACAAAAGGCATTTGGTAAAAGTTATAAGAATATAATTTATTTAAAAAATTTAAAAAAAATAAAGAAAAACTAAAAATTAAAAAATTGTATTGAAAAAAATATATTAATCGATCGATTATTATTAATAGCTAAATAATATTAAATTTAAAAATAAAATTTTAAACAAATTACAAAAAAAAAATGGCTAACAGGACTTAAGTGCCCAAAGAATTAAATTCTAAATAACAAAGAACATTCATGAAATCGATAAAAAAAAATTAAATCAGAATTAACAAAAGACCTTAGGTAAATTTACAAAAGGACTTAAGTAAAAGTTAAAAGAATAAAATTATTAAAAAACTTAAAAAAAAGAAAAATTAAAGAGAAAAAAATTATAAAAAATTATAATTGTATTTTGAATACAAAAATATTAAAAAAACTTAGCAAATAATATAAAATTAAAAAAATGGCTAACAGGACTTAAGTGCAAAAGGAACTGACTTCTTAACAACTAAGAACATTCAAGAATATTAAAAACAAAAACAAAAATAAAATTATGAAACAAAAAAATTTGCAAAAGGCCTTAGGTAAATTAACCAAAGAACAAGTAAAAGCTAAAGTAATAAAATTATCAAAAAACTGTAAAAAGAAAAGAAAGAAATAATAAAATTTCAACAAAAAGAAAAATATAAAAATATAAAGAAATTTCTAAAAGGACTTAAGTACCAAAAAAACAAATTGTTCTTAATAACCGAAAACATTCCAGAAATAATTAAAAATAATAATAACAATTAAGTATTCAATAAAAAATTAGCATAAGGACTTAACAATTTTTATATTATTTATAATAAATTGAATTAAAAGTTAAAATTCCAAAAAAGCAAAGAAAACTTTAAAATAATAAAATAAAATACGAAAACCTAAATTTAAGTGAAATTTCATATAACAAAAATATTCTCTAACAGAACATTATGGCAAATGTTGAAAATATGTATTTCAGACATGGAAAAACATTGGAATTTAAAATTCGTTATTCGTTAAATAAAACTAGGATTTTCGGAATAAAATTTAGAAAATATTTTTTTTTTTTTAATTTTATTTAAAATTATTTTTCAAAATTTTTTAAAGTTTTAATAAAATTACCAAAATTTACAAAAGGCCTTTGGTAAATTTACAAAGGGTCGTTAGTTAAAGTTATACAAATATAATTGAAGGGCTTATTGTAAAAACTCGATAAGCAACATTTCATTTTTTGGTAGTTTTTGCCTTAAAACTTTTAAAATAATGTATAAAATAGAACTTTTGCCGAACTTTTATACTCAATATACTTGTATGAAGGTAAAAGCAAGACTTCTGCCAAAATTCTGTCAATGGAACATCAGCAGAAGGCGAATAACACGAAAAAATAAAATGTTGCTTATCAAGTTCTTGCAGTAAGCCCTTCAATTGTTAAAAAACTAAAAAATTTTAAAACGTATTTTGAAAAAATTTAAAAAATAACTTAGCTAAACAATATTAAACTTAATGAAAAAAATATTTACAAAAATTTAAAAAAAAAAAAACAAAAAAAAAAAAAAACTAACAGGAATTAAGTGGGATAATAATTGAATTCTTAATAACCGAGAACATTTAAGAAAAAGTTTAAAAAAATTAATATAAATTGTATGACACCAAAAAATTTACAAAAGGCCTTAGGTAAATTTACAAAAGGACTAGTAAAAGTTTTTCGCGGTCAAAAAAAAAAATATGTAATTGAAAATAAATTAAAATAAATTTTAAAATTCCAAAAAACTTAAAATTTATGCTTAAAAATTATTAAAAAAATATATAAAAACTTAAATTTGTGGGAAATTTTATAACCAAATTTCTAATAGAAATAATATCCTTGAAAAGAACAAATATTGCAAATTTTGAAAATACTTTAGCCAGGGGAAATCATAGAAATTTTAAATTGTTTATTCATTAAATTAAAATTTTGTTTCTTTGAATAAAATTCTAGAAATAGTTTTAAATATTTTTTTTTTTGGTTTTTTTTTAAATTCTTTTTTTATTTTCTTACAAAAACATTATAGTGACATTTTTTCCTTAACTTTTGATTTTATCAAGTGCACGGGCAAATTTGTACAAATATTGCAAATTTTGAAAATACTTTAGCCAGGGGAAATCATAGAAATTTTAAATTGTTTAAAATTTTGTTTCTTTGAATAAATTCAAGAAATACTACTACAGTCGAACCCGGTTATAACGAACTCCGAAGGACCAGTAAAATTAGTTCGTTATAAGCGAAGTTCGCTATAAGCGGGGTATATTTTTTATCAACCTAGTTTTATTTCCAAAAAAATAGATCCCATTTTGTTTTATTCGATGTTTTTTTTTCGTAAATAAACTACTTATTGAGAAGAAATCATTAAAAATATAAATAAATTTCATCAAAATTATTAGTTACAAGTGCACGGGCAAGTTCTACTAAAAATTATGTGGTACAAATTTGAGGCCAATCGTATTAAATTAACCTGAAGCGATCGGCGATAAAAGTTTTGGAATTTTGTAAAATTTTTTTTATTTTAATATAAATAAAATAATCGAGCTCGATTATTTTATTTATATTACAAATTAAAGGTCGAATAATTACAACATTAAATTTACAACATTAAATTTTTTTATTTTATTTTTGTAAAAAATTTGTTAAAAAAAGTTTTTAACTACGGTCAAAAAACTTCGTTTTACCTACGATCAAAAATTTAAAAAAAAAATCAAAAATTTTTTTCTTGACCCTTTTCAAACTTTTTTGTTTAAACTTTCATTTAAAATTAATTTGAGCCAAGCCCAATCAGTTCAATCCGTGGCGCCCTTCAATCAAAGTTTAGGTTTTTTAGAAAATTTTAAACAAAAATTTTAAATTTGATAGAAGTGCGCAGTGGGTTGAAATTATCCGATTTTACTGAAATTAAGTTTATTTGAAAGTTTTTCTCAAGCTCTATAAAACAGTGAATGTAAAAAATGTTGAACATTTTTTATTTGTAATTTCTTGATCGTATGAAAAAAAACGCAATTTTTAGAAATTTTTTGACAAATTTCAAATGGCGATGTCTCGAAAACCGGCCTTCATTTAGATTTAAACTTTACATACAGAAATAAAATTTAAAAATTACACAAGTTGACAAAAATTGAACTTTTTCAATTTGCCTGACCTTTGACAACTGATTTATATGGACTTTAGTGTGCTGATTCCGAATCTGTTATCCAATTTTTTCCATCAGCTCGCGTTCGCGAGCAAATCGCTGTTAAATAGTCGAAAAATGTGTTTTCTACCAACTTTGCTTGGCTATAATTTCCAAAACTAATTTTAAAGCCCCAGTTTTAAACATGAAATTAACTATATTGGATGCAAAAATTCCAAAACTGGTATTAGTTTTTTTCTGACAGCTTTAGTTTTCGAGTTAATAAAAAGGGCATAAATATTCAGCCAAAATTAAAGAGGGCATATATTTAAAAATTTTATTTTAACGATATCTCAAAAACTAAATATGACTCCAACATACCTAAAATCATCATTCACTTTTTGGTTGTAAGAGTAGTGTTGGTAAATATGGACTCAAAAACATGCCAAAAATAGTCTTTTTTCAAAGTTTCCTTAGGCTATATCTCGAAAACTAGAGCTGATCCAAAAAAACGGTAGCCAGATTTGAAATCAGCGTACCCCAATTACCCAAAACTAGCTATCAGAACCCGGGCAAAAAAAAAGTTGCCCTATGTTATTTAACTTGGTCAAATTTACAAAGAATTTAGGTTGGATTATGTTGCGGACTTTCCTTGTAAATTACAGGAAAACCCAACAATAGAATTCAATGCTGTTGGCGAACTCGATTTCAGGATGTCAAAATACATTACAACCCTGCAAAAAAAGTCATTACCACTTCTCAGTGGAGTGCTTTAAAACTATAACAAATGTAATGAAATACAACAAAAATAACAAAAAACACAAGACAAAAACACACAAACAGTTTTTTCTACACCAGAATACATAGATATTCAGCTCTTAACTCATTACCAATCGCGACACCTCCATACAAATGTAAGTAGATATTCAGTAGATAAGAACTACTCCAGGGAAGTAATTGTAAGTTGTTTGAAAGCTCGGAGTACTTCTTATCTACTGAATATCTACTTACTTTTGTATGGGAGTGTCGCGGAAGGTAATGAGTTAAGTGCTGAATAACAACTTTTTATGGAGTAGAAAAAACTGTTTGTGTGTTTTTTCTTGTGTTTTTTGTTATTTTTGTTGTATTTCATTACACTTTTTATAGTTTTAAAGCACTCCAAATAGAAGTACTCCGCACTTTTTTTGCTGGGAACTAGTGGGTATAATTTCTGGATCAAAGCCTTTTTTTGTAGGCTGTGTAATGAATATTTTGTTTTTCAAGTTTGTTACTTAAGTCTTTTGTTTTTTTACATTATTTCAAAACAAATCTCCACACTCATTGTCAGTAGAAAAACTCTGTTAAAAAATTTTATAAAACAACTGTCAGTTTAAATTAGCAAATTTTAAGCAGATTTTTCTGCTGAAATGTATATTTTAACTAAATTCAGTTTTAGAAAATAACAGAAATCATTAGATTATTTGGCTAATTTTACAGAAATGTTTAAAATTATTTTCAGAAATATTTAATTTTTTTCAAGGAATTAATATTGCAAAATAAAACTTTAAAAACTTTATTGAAAAGAACTAATATTGTTAAAAAAAAAAAACAATTTTATTGAAAACAGCGTATCTAAAAAAATTTTCATTATGAAAAAAAAAACTTTGAAAATTTTCTTGAAAAAAATTACAATATCTTTTTTACAAGGTTTAGAAAAAAATTATGATCAAATTTTTTTTAAGACTTTTTAAAATAAATATAATATACTAAGGTATTTAGATTGTTTTTTGAAATTAGAAGATTTTTCGGCTTAAATTAGCAGATTTTTCAGCTGAAATTTTAAAAAAAATTTTTTTGTTTAAAAGTTTAAAAAATTTTCTTCAACGGAAGTTTTTGAACAAAATATTGATTCAAAAAATTCTTTAAAACAAATTTGATATTTTCAGAATACAGACAAATCATTGGATGCCTTTATATAATTTTTTAAATTCCCAATCAGGGGATTTTCGTTTATTTCATGGTTATTGTGATCACAAAAATTTGTTGGGTTTCTGTATTAAAATTTTTAAGACCGAATCCCGTTAGCCGTCCCATATTGAATATTTTGAAAATGAACTAAAATTTACCGCTTATTTGTTGCAGCTTTCCAAGTTTGTTACTTAAGTCTTTTGTTTTATAACATTGTGTACAAATATCTACCGAAAATGTTTTTTTTTTTTGTTAATTTCCATAATTAAAAAAACTGCATTATTTTCTATCACTCAAACAAAATCTCACAATTTAATCTGTCAATGGCCCATTATAAATTTTCATTAAATTCAACACCTCAAGTACATACACAGTAACAACAACCTCTATAATATTTAATATTTTTTGAGAAAATTCACTTTCATTAGATGAGTTTTTCAACAGCCAAAATACACAAAGCAATGTTATGAGAAAAATAAAGTTAATAAAATAATGGCGTACTTAGTTTTTAATTTTATAAAAAGTAAACAAAAGCTATTTATATCAACTGAGAAAAACTATTTCAAAAAAAATTAGGGGGACCAAACTAATCATTAAAGAAAATAATTAATCATAAGTTTATGAGAAAAACTTTGATGCTACAAAATTACAACTGAAATGATTAGTTACCTAATTTATAATAACTTTCATAATTTATCAAATAATTTGAGAAACGAAGCGCTTCACAGATTTGTAACACCTCGTGAACTTAAATCGACTTTAAGTCGACCTGGCGATGTCCGTCCGTCTGTAGAAAATACCTCAACTTTCCAAAGACAACTCTAAGTCTACTGAGACTTAACATATTTATTTAAATTAACATTAGATTGATATTTTTTCTTCAACTTTTAATTTCCCAAGTGTCCGGGAAAATTTTAATTCTACAAGACCTCAAAGTTATGTGGTACAATTTGGAGGCCAATTGGAAGGATTAACCAATAGCGCCCGGCAATCTTAGTTTTGGATTTTAGAAAACTTGAAAAAAAAACTAAAAAAAATATGTTGTGCGATATATAAATTTATTAGTTTTGATGCGCTGAACACGAATATCAAAAAAAAATCGACCGAACGGTCCTTTTTTTTCTACGTTCAAGAAATAATAAAAATGTTAAAATTTTATTCTCTATGCCCTTTCATAGGGCTTCAGACAAACTTTCATTAAAAATTAATTTGAGCCAAATCAAAGTTTTGGTTTTTCAGAAAATGTTCATGTATTTTGATCAAAGGGTGCATGTGTTTGATCAAAGGGTGCTTGTTCTGATTTGGCTCAAATTAGTCAGTAAAAACAATTTTAGAGATTTTATTTTTTAATTTCTTCAAGGTACGGAAAAGCCTCCATTTTTTGACATATTTAAATTTCATATACATATTCAGCATGCCAAAATTAATAAATATTTCTCAAATGCATTTTTTCGGATTTTCTTTTTCGACCAATTTAGCATAAAAATTAACTAAAATTTTGCTTATTTCAACTAAAAGTAATTTTAAAAATTTTTTGTCGGTGTTTTTCTTTTTAGTGCAGAGAGTGTTAAAATTCGACATTTAAAACTAAGTAGGTGCCTCTAAAGTCAACCTAAATATTTAAGTGCTGACTGTAAAATTCGGCCTTAATCTTTAAAATTTAATTTTTATTTAAAATTTCTTCACGCCAGTAGATTTTTTAATTTATCTTCTTTTATTACACATATTTAAATTTAATGCTTTTTTATTTAACGTCAGCCCATTAGTAGAATGGCCTTAAGTCACCTCTAGGTTAGAGATTTCAACACAATTTCTACATCTCCAGCCTAAAGTTTAATTGTAGTAAAGTTATTGTAAACTATTTGTAGTAAAACAAAAATCTGTTTTTCTTAAACAAACGTAAACTCATGACATACTTAATGTTTGAAGCAAACAAAAAATTTAAAACAATAAATAATAAAGAAAATAGAGTGTGTTAAACTAGACAGTTGTAAAAGCTATAAGTTTTTCTTGCTACATAGTTAACACTTAAGTGCAAGGTATTTCATATTAATAGCACTCGAGAGTATGTGGAGAGATAGTTACAAATGTAGGTTTCCCAAAAATTTTTTTCTTCAATAAACTGCATCTTTAATGGTTTTTTATTTTAATAATTCATTAATTTTTTAATGGATGATTTTGTTTAAAAGAGAAATATTTTGAATATTATACCAAAAGTTCAGAATAATAAAAGTTTGGATTTTTGTGTTCGCTGGTGATTTAGAATCGTTCTTTAAAACCAATGTTAAATTATCCATATTTTTCGATGTCTTTGAAAACACCTTCCAAAAGCTAATATGAAATATAAACCGGATGATATATGTCTGGTTGTAGAGATCAAATGGATTGAAATTGCGTTTACCATTTTTTATTTCGTGATCCTGTTTCCTTTTGAAAGGATTTCAAAGTTTAAGAGGATTAAAATTTTGTAAAATATTTGTAATTGTCCTTCGATGTCACTATTGACGCCAAAAGAAAACCTGCGCTAATTTATGTAAATAATGAAAAATTTTATGTAAATAATGTCCTTTAAAAATGTATCCTATAATATCCTTCAAAATTTTAAATATATTTTAGGTATTTTAAATAGTAAAGCTAAAAGGATAAAATTTTGGCATCGGTTGCTACATTAGACCGGTATTTCTAGTATGGCAAAAAAAGTTTTTCTTCCGGTCTTGAAAGTCCGGGAAAATTTTTATACTCCTAGGCCCAAAACGTATGTGATACAAATTTGAGTCCAATCGGATTAAATTAACCCATGGCGCCCTGCGATCAAAGATTTGTATTTTTGAAAATTAAAAAAACACATCATATTTTGAATTAATTAAATCGTTTAAACGGTTTTCGTAATATCGGTATATGAAATTAGCAAAAAATGGCGGGTTTTTCCTGCGTTCAAGAAATTTAAAAAAAACAATCCCAAAATGCCTTTCCCTTGACCCTTTTATAGACCTTGAGACAGTCCTTCAAACTTAATTTGAGCCAAATGCTATCATTTTAACCCGAGGTGCCCTTCGATCAAAGTTTTTAATTTTTAAAAAATTTCCGTCAATATTTTGGATTTTTTGAATATAAAAAAATAAAAAATAAATATCATGCGATACATATTTTTTATTAATTTTTTCATGCTGGATATGATTCCAAAATTTCCCTCGACCCATTCATAGAGCTTGAGGCTATCTTTCATTTAAACTTAATTTGAGCTTAATCCGATTATTTAAACCCATGGCGCCCTTTGATCAAAGTCTGAATTTTTGGAAAATTTCCACCAATATTTTGGATTTTACAAAACTGGAAAAATAAAAAAAAAATACCTTGCGTTGCATTATTTTTATTAGTTTTTGCAGGCTGAATATCACAAAATTTCTGAAATCGGTCAAGCGGTTTTCGAGATATCGTCATTGGAAATTTGTCAAAAAATTTTCAAAAATGGTGGTTTTTTCTACGTTCAAGAAATTTAAAAAAAAATCTCAAAATTCTTTTCCACTGACTATTTTAAAGAGCTTGATGCACTATTTTATCGAAACTTAATTTGAGCCAAATCCGATAATTTTTACCTGTGGCGCCCTTCATTTAAAGTTTTAGATTTTTGGAAAATATTTTCCATTCAAAACTACATTTTTATAAAATTTGCTCCAACTGTTATTTGTATTAGAGCCTACTTAGGGAGTGGAGAAAGGGCGTAGGATGTTTTAAAAAAATGTTGTAGGGTAAAAATAACTGGGGGTCGGTCTCACTAATGACCCCTCTCGGACGCACCATTGGACCAGTAGAAGCTGATTAAATAAAACAAATTTACAAAAAATAAAAAAAATTGTATGGGCCGCCTTAACAATTAGAGATAGAGGGTAGGTGTGTTCATAGAAAATGTTTTGACTAAAAAAATATTGTGGGTCGGTCATACATTTTGTTGCTCTAAGGGCATTATTAGGGCAGTTAGAGCGGTTGGAGCAAATTTTAAAAAATCTCGTTTTGTGTGGGAGCCCCCTTAGAAATTGGAGATAGGGTATTACTTTGTTCCAAAGAAATGTTAAGACGTAAAAATGAATGGGGGTCGGTCTCATAAATGACCCCTCTATGACGCACCATTGGAGCAGTAGAAATGATTTAAAGAGTGGAAAATTTCAATAAAATTAAAAAAAAAAAATTAAAAAAACAGTAATTTTCGTTATCCCACGATCTTAATGGGCAAAAAAGTTGTAGAATCGATAAAAGTTTTACACAAAACTTTTTTAAAAAAAATCCAAAAGTACAAACATTTTCAAAAATGAGATTTAAATTTTAAAACTTAAAAATCGCAAGCTAGAGCACTTTTAAGAAATTTTTTGGGATTATTTTTTTAAAGTACGTAAAAACACAAAAATTTAAAAAAAAAAAAATTAAATTTGGACCATTATTGAAGAAGTTATGAGTAAAAGAAGTTTGAGTAAAGGAACAAACAACCAATTTTTAAAAATTCGATATCTTTTGAACGGGTTATCAAAAAAATCTGAAAATTTACCACGAAGGAGTTTTCGAAGGGTACTAAAAGCTGTAAGCAAATTGGGAAAATCTAAAAAAAAATTTTTTCAAAGTGTCCGATTGGACATGGAATGCCCCATATATATTATCAGTGATCGATTCTAAGACACTCTAGAGATGTCAATCTATCCGTACGTCTCCCCTTCCGTCTGTCTGTGGAAAACACGTTACAGTCCAAAATAAAAGAGCTATACTTCTGAAGTTTGGCATAAATATGTCTTATGATCCTAGGCTTTTTAAGTTCGGAGTTGACATAAATCGGACCAGGGGTAAAAAGTTCTATCTTAAGGAACCAAACCAACCTCTAAAAAACTCCAAAAACTCCTTGTAATGTCGGAAGAAGTTTTAAGTCCTGTACTTGCACCCCGGGTCTTAAAAAACGTGTTTTTTCGGCCCGCCCCCATTTGTGGGCGTGGATATTTAAAAAATATTTCACACAAAAAAAAACTTTGTCAAATTACTAGGAAAAGCCTCGTAATCCCATTTTACCAATATTTGGCAGTTTTCCTTGTTTTTTAACAAACAAATTTGGAATGAAATTTACATTTTTTTTGTAATTTTACAACTTTTTTGTAATCCCGATTAAAAATTTTCTGATGTAATTATATATAATTTTATACAATCCTATATGAGTTTATATCAATGGTTCCCAACCTTTTTTACAACACGCCCCACTTTTAAGTTAAAAAAATTGCCTTGTGTCCACTCAAGAAAAAATTGCTTATTTTTCTAATTTTTGTTTCTAATGAAAAATTTAGCAGAGTTTTTGTGAAATAAGCATTTAAACTAAGTTTTTAGTGAAAATTTTAAGCGACTAACAAAATTTTTGTAGTTAATTTTGCTAAAAAAATTGTTTTTGTAGTTAATTTGACTAAAAAAGTCTTTAAAATTTGCTCGTTGCCCCCCTGAAAGCTTCAAATTGCCCCCCAGTGGGGCGAGAATCAAAGGTTGGGAACCATTGGTTTATATGCTTCCGTTTAAATTTATATAAAATTATATCTATCATTTTGATACGGATGATCCACTTTATATGGTTAGATATTGCTCCATATATGATTAGATTCGTATTTTGGTTTTGCTCATCAAATTGTATCAAAATAGATATTATAAGATCAATTTGATATAATTAGATTTGACCAAATTCAGGATCAAATTGTATAAACTTTAATATTTTTTGATCTAAAGTAATACAATTAGATATTATTTGATACAACCATTTTACGGATCAAATTAGATCTATTTAGTAAAATTAGCATAATATTTTTACTAGGGATTTTACAAATTTTCAAGATAATTTTACAAAAAAAATCTAGTAAATTCGCGAGAATTCCTTGTAATTTTAATTGCGCCAAAAAAAAAATTGTAAAATTACAATTTTATTGGTAAAAATCTTGTAAAATTACAAAATTATTGGTAAAAAGCTTATAAAACTACTAGGAATTCTCGTAAAATAGGAAGTAGCAAAAAATCTAGTAAAGTTACGAAAACTCCTTGTAAATTTAATATTGTCAAAAAATTTGTAAATTTACAACTTTATTGGTAAAAACCATGTAAAATTACAAAATTATTAGTAAAAAGATTGTTAAATTACTAGGAATTTTTGTCAAATGGGAGGTAGAAAAGTTACAAGTTTTTCTAGTAAATTTACAAGGTTTTTTTTTGAGTGTTAAACAATAATTGAATCGCATTACTTAAATGCTAAATGCATAACTAATGAACTTGTTAATATAACGGGGGAAGTGACCCCCAATGACGACCCCTCCACCACCCAAAAAAATGCCACTATAACTTTTTTCCATGTTGGAGGGTATCACAGATTCGGCACAGCCTTACTTAAAACGAAAATTTAAAACTCTAACTTGTTTATTTTTTAAGATTTTGCTAAAAATGTTAAAGGATATTGAAGGATAAAGTTTTTAAAGGATATTATTTACATCCTTTTTTCCTGGTATGACAAAATTATATAAAATATAAACATTAGCGGAGACCTTCCTCTTTTATTTGCCATCAATAGTGACATCCAAGGATAAATTCAAAATTTTAAAAATTATTTTAAAAATATTTAATCTTCCAAAACTTTAAAGTCCTTTCAAAAGGAAACAGGATCACGAAACTTAAAATTATAAATTCAGTGTTACTTCATTTAGTCTCTAGTTTCAGACGTATATGATCCGGTTCTTGTTTAACAACTTTTTTCTGTTTTTGTCGAACGGTGTTATTTTGCTAAAAATCTATCAAAAAAATAATCCTAATTATAATATATCTAAACATTTTAAATGCAGTTAAGGGTTAGAAATACATACTTGTTATATACAAAATGTATTTATACACGATTTTTGTATACTTTTTATCTTTAATGTTTAACAAAATATTTGCATATTTATTTTTAAAGCTTTTGCTTTCAAAATACAAGTCATTCCTTGGAGAAAAAAAAAATTGTAAAACAAATGGAAGATGTTTATACAAAAATTTTTTAGCTCATGATAACAAATGGATTTTTTTAGAGTTTATGTTTAAAGTAAATTTTTTTTGTTACTGTTGCTGAAGTAAATTAAACAGCTAATAAAATAACTATTGTAGTATTATTTTCGTTTTTTTTTTCTCTGTTTTTTAACAATAAGCTGTTAGCAAAAGGTGCAAAACTTTCACTTGAGTCTATTAGGGTAATTTTAGTTTGATGATGATTTTTTTTTTTTTTTGTATACATATTTTTTGTTAAGTTTAGTTTCTTTTATTTTTTTAGCTTATGCCGATTGTTTTGTAAATTTAAACAAAAATTCAGTTTGTTGCTTAATAAATATTTTTTATGTAGTTTAAGTGTGGGTTGTTTCAAAGCCATAAGAAAATTATGATAAATTACAGTAAATAAAAATGAAGATCTCTTTTTTTTTGCTTTTTTTGCTTTTTTAACTTTGAAATATGATTATAAAACAAAAGACTTAGGTAACAAACTTGGTTAAATCAAAACGGGGTTTAAAAGTTGAAATAGCAGAAGAAACACAACAAGTTAAACCAAAAGTTGGTTTTTGTTATAAAAGACAAAAGAAATTTATACTTTTTAAAATTAGTTTTGACTGTCTTATAGCAGTTAATAAGCCATAGATATAAATATTTACTTAAACATTTAAAGCTTTTGTTTATTTCTTCTACAGTTTAACACACACTTATTTTAATTTTAACTTATAATTGTATTCTATAAGTGTACGACTACAGTTACTTTAAAATAATCAAATATTAATGATAAGTAGCGATAAAATATTCCATTTTTAAATTCTTTCATAACAAAATTCCCATTATATTAATTTTGAAAATATTTTTCTTAACTGAATTTTTATTTAGTTCGGTTTGAGTCCATAATAATTATTTCTGACAAATAATAATTGTTGTACAATGAGAAAATCTAAATAAAATTAAGTTACAATACAGGCTAAGTGTAGATGTCGACAGCTTTCGGAAGATGCTAACCCTTCCATCATCAGCACTCATTCGATTGCCACACACTTAATGTGTGTCAGATTAAAATTAACCAATTAAATAAAACTTTTGAACAATTTGAATATCGGAATTACTTCTCTTTACGCTGAACAACCCGTATTCACCATTATTCGTGTTGTATTCATTTGGCAGAAACTTAATCAATCTCAAATTTTAACAGAGTTGTATTTTTCACATTGTTAACCCTTAGTAGGACTTTTCAAGTCTTGAAAATGTCCGGTAGGTTTAAATTTTATTGCGGAAGTCAAAAAAAAAAATGTTTTTTTAAGTATTTTGGCTGTAAAACGCTGAAAAGTTTACGTATCAAAATGATTATTGGCTTAACTTAAAGGAATTTATAATTTATTTCATTACTTCACGAGTCGTATTTGCAATAACATACTTCTTTTGTTGCAAAAATTGAGTTAATATATGGCAGTATAGCTTTCTTGAATATCTAAAGTTGTAAAAATTTTCCTTAGTACTTATTATATGGTAATGATATTAATCGCAAAATAAGGCTACGAAAGACAATTTGTGTATTCAATAAGAAATGGACAAATTTGCGATACACAGGTGCATTTTAAATGCACTTTTAAACTGCATTTTTAAAAAATGCGTTTTTCAATTATATTTTTTTAATAAAGAAATTCAAAAACATTAATATTACAAATAATTTAAGCCAAAAGTCATTTGAAACTGCTCACTTTTGATCGTTTAACATCCAAAAAACTAACATAATTATAAAAATTTAATAAGCTACAATCAGCAAAAATCAAAATAAAAATCGGTTAAGAATTGAGGGCTGTAGAGCAATTCAGACAAAAAAAGTGAAAGTGTTCAATTCGGCTGTGTCGAATCTTTTAAACCCTCCAAAATGTAAAAAAAAATAATAAAAAAAAAATTTGTCAGGGGCTTTTTTTTGGGGGTGATGGGGTCAGTGGGGGACGTTGAGAGCACCTTCCCATCGCGATAAATATACCAAATGTTTCACTTATTTAACAAAAATACAAAAAAAACATGCAAAAAGTGTATTTTCTCAGAGGTTGGTTCAGTTCTTCAACGGGGAACTTTTTTCCCCCTTGTCCGATTTTGCCCATTTCCGAGTTTAATCTGCCTAGGGCCATAAGACATATTCGTGCCAAATTTCAGGAGGATATATCTCTTATTTTGGACTGCATCGTGCCATCTACAGACAGACGGTCGGATGGACGGACGGACGGACAGACGGACATTCACAGAATGTCTTAGAATCGATCATGGATCAATAATATATATACTTTATGGGGTCCCCGATCGATATTTCGATGAGTTACAAACGGAATAACAAAGTGAGTATACCTCCATATTGTGGTTGGAGGGTATAAAAAGTGAATCTCGCCCCACTGTGCGTCGGACCAGGAGAAAAAGATCTCTTGAAGAACTAAAACAACCCTGAAAAAACATAAAAATACTCTGAAAATCCACGATAGTCGGCTCTCTCTATACATCATCAAAGTCTAGAATTAGCAAAATTTCTTGCTATGTTAATTCATTATGAGAACAATAAATGGCCTCGAAATAGAATATTCTTTCAAATATACATAATATTTCTTTAATCAAAAAAATATATATCGGTCAAAATTACGATAGAAAACCACAAATCTGGACATGGGTCTTGAATTTTTTTTATATTGTGTACACAGATACTCTAAGTAGCCATTTAAACATTCCCATTTACAGTTTAATTAAATTTCAAAAAATCGCGATTTTCATTTCTTAAAAATCAAAAAAAATTTCAAGTGGTTAAGTTTGAAGAGATATAACTTCTTCGGTAAATATCGGATTTTTGTAATCAAAATTGAAATTAAAAGTCACGGTCCTCTTCTTTAAACGTTAAATTTAAAAAAAAAAATTGTGTCATTAAAAAATTTATTTTAAATGCAAATGCATTTTTTGAGTGTATTTTCGTCAACTTTTACCCAGGGTTGGCAACCGATACCCACCTAGAATAACGGTATTTGGCTATTGTACCGCAACCAATAAAGATATGGACATTTTCAAAAGCGATTATGAAAGCTGATGAAATTTCTAGTATTTTAAATGTGTCACTTCGAGTTTCTACCGGTTCGTTTTAGTTATATAGGCCAATACCGTTATAATACCGTTTCAAACGGTATTATAAAGGTATTGACCTATATTTCGAAAATGAAACGGTAGAAACACGAAGTGACACATTTAAAATACTAGAAATTTCATCAGCTTTCATAATCGCTTTTGAAAATGTCCATATCTTTATTGGTTGCGGTACAATAGCCAAATACCGTTATTCTAGGTGGGTATCGGTTGCCAACCCTGCTTTTACCCCTTTTGACTTTTTTATACCCTCCAACTCCAGTGTGGGGGTATACTCACTTTGTCATCCCGTCTGTAACACATTAAAACATCGGTCTAGGACCCCATAAGGTATATATATTTATGATCAGAGATCGATTCTAAGACATTCTAGCGATGTCCGTCCATCCGAATGTCCGTCTGTCCGTCCGTCTGTTGTTAACACGATGTAGTCCAAACTACACTGAAAGAATTATTGTTCATAATATCTATGAACATATTTCATAAAACCAAATTCATAGAATCTATGAAACAATTCATTGGCTGAATGAATATTCATTAGTATTTTGAAATATTTCATAGAATTTTATTCATAGATTTTGTAAGATTCATAGAAAAAATTCATAGAAAAAAAATGTCATTAATAATTTTTTAAAAATTAAAATAATGTTACAATAATTAAATAATTTGAATAAATATATTAAAAAAATATAAAAAATATAAAAAAAACATAAAGAAAGAAAAAAAAAAAAAAATATTGCTGCCCAGGCGGGGTTCGAACCCAAGACCTACCGGCTGGGAAATTTATAATCGACGCCTTAGCTATCAGCGCCACCAAGGGAGGAAAACCTCGCCGACTAACACTTTGTAATGTTCGTTAATTTTTTTTTTGCAAATACACAAACATTTTGTTTTCTACAAGCATACAAACAGATTTTGGCAGAGCATTGTGGCAGAGCATAATATTTTAAAGCAGCATATTAAACAAAATTGATTTTAAGTGTTATAACTTGTTCATTTACTTTAGCTCAGTGGTTAGAGACTAAGCTTCACGAACAACTGGTATTGTGTTCGAATCTCGGTAGGGATCAGTTAAAAATAAATAAATTTTTAAAAATAGAATATTGTAAATAAATAAAAATAAAATAATAAAGTGAATAAAAATTAAATAATAAAATAAAAAAAAAATAGAATCGAACAATAAAATTTTTTTTTCATAGCCTATGAACTTTTTCATAGGTATCTGGTTTCTATGAATTTGTTTCATAGATTCTATGAAGGGCATCATTGGCTCACTTCTAATGATTTTTTTCATAGAATCAATGTACGTTTTCATAACCGTAATGAACAAAATTCTTTCAGTGTAAAAGAAATAGACTCCCGAAATTTGGCACAAATATGTCTTATGTTCCCAGGCAGGTTAAGTTCGTAAATGAGCAAAATCGGACTAGGGGGAAAAAGTTACCCCTTGAAAAACTAAACCAATCTCTGAAAAATACAATTTTTTTACATGATTTTTTGGGTTTTTGCTTAACAAATTTAACATTTTTATGTTACAAGAAGTTCAAAGTCCTGCATTTGGATCCAGAGGATTAGAAAATATCGTTTTTTTTTCATTCCGTGCCTCCCTTTTGAGGGTGTGGATTAAAAAAAATTGCTTAAATAATTAAAAACTTGTATTTCTTTAGTGCAAAAAGCAAAAGAATGAATTTTTAAACACATATTTCGAGAGGAAATTAGCCCCTCTAATTTCCCTTACCGACCCCCCCCCCCCCCCCCCAAAAAAAAAAAAACTGCAATTTTTTTTTTTTGCGTTGGAGGGTATAAAAGATCCGGCACAGCCGAATTTAACACTCTAAGTTGTTTAAATTAACATATCATTAAAGTACGACATTTTATCAAAAAATATCAGCCGTCATTTTCATGGGGCACTAAGGTCTTCTATTTTTAATATTTTTTTTTTTTAAATTTTGCCAATTTTTTTTCCATACAAAAATGTTTAAAAAAATTTTTTTTTTTGTTTTTCAAAATTTTGTAAGTTAATGTATTCAAAATTGTTATACCCTACACCAGTCTGTGGTACAGGGTATCATAAGTTTGTGCTGATGTTTGTAACTACCCGAAATATTGGTCCTAGACCTACCTTCAAGTATACCCATCGACTCAGAATTACTTTTTGAGTCGATTTACCGATGTCCGTCCGTCCGCCTCTCTGCCTGTCCGTCTAACGCATTAAGCACGATACAGATCAATTTTCAATCAATTAATTTGAAATTTAAAACTTAAGCATCTTTTGGTCCAAGGACGAAGCTTATTGAAATTGGAAATGTTAAGACCTAGCCCCCATACAAACGCCCCCTTTTGATTAGGCTTAAATGGCTCTAATAACCGTATTATAATAGATATCGCTTTGAAATTTAACAGGTAATATAATTGTATACACGAACCATCATTCCAAATTTCAAAGAAATTGGGTCAGTCTTTCTCGAAGTCCCCATACAAACCATCCTTCCGATATTCCCATAATTCCCCAAAAAATTCATAAAAACGAAAAATGTACTTTGTTAACCTTATCAAATCTGAATATAATTGTACAATTTTTGGACTAAGTCCCGCATATAAAAAATTCGACCGATATTCGGCTAAATCGGTCTATTGGTAAAAAAAAAATAAACCAATTTCACTAAAATATGATCTGTGTGTGTTTTCTACACTAAATAAAGATCTAACAAAAAATAGATCCAATCGGTCCATGTTTGGACTTGGGACCCATTTTCCGAAAAGCACAGGTGTATGGTATCATATGGTCTTTCAATGTATTTTTGAAGAGCCATAACTCATTAAGTAATCATCGAATTTCTATAATCAAAATTGAAATGGAAAGCTGGAATCCTCTACTTTCAACGAAAAGGGTTAAAAAATTGGGTCTTTAAAAAAATGCATTTTTTAGGCACTGAAAAATTAAATTTGCATAAAAAATGCATTTTTTTGAATTTTTAAGTTAAAAGTTGAGGATTCTAGCTATCCATTTGCATTTAAAATGCATTTTTTTTAATGACACAATTTTTTTTAACTATTTTGTTCAAAGTAGAGGACTTTAGTTTTTAATTGCAATTTTGATTATAGAAATCCGATATTTACTTAAAAAGTTATAGCTCTTCAAACAACACCACTTTTTAAATTTTTTGTTATTTTTAAAAAATGTAAATCGCGAATAAAATCGTGAGTTTTTGGAACTTAATTTAACTGTATTAATATAGACAATATGAAAAAAATTTGATGACCTCGGGTCAAAAAATACCCATTTTCTCGTGTTTGATAAAAAAAAGACGATAGTTTTATTATGTGCTGTAAAGGGTTAATAAAAGCATAGCTAAAATTTAAGCGTTTTTTAATTTGTTTGTTAAAAGGTTTTTAATACCAAATAAATTAAGACCATTGCAAAAAAAAACTTGCAAAACAACTTTTAAAAATCAATAAACAAATATTTGTGACTAAAGTTTATAATTTATTTTCTGCAGCAAGTTTGTTACTTAAGTCTTTAGTTTTTGAGTGCACAAATTTGGCAAAATATTGCAAAATACCAAAAAATACCAGAAAATTGAAGAGCTCATGATTAATCATTATTTTTAATTTCACTTGTTTTAAAATAAAATAAAAAAACCTTTAAAAACACATGTTAACAATTGTACAAAAAATTTTGTAATTTATGTTTGAAACATGTCCCGGCAACAGGTAACAAATTTTGGAAAACAACCCGCATAAGATAAAAAAAAATGGAATTACATATAAAGTTAAATAATGAAATTGAAAATGAAAACCTTTAACTCAAAAAAATATATGTAAGTATAACAAAAAAAAAACTGTTGTGGCTTATTTTAAACAACCAGTCTTGGAGTTGTATATATTTTTGAGTTGTGTGTGTTTTTCTTAAAAGACCGGCTGCTCTACAGCATGACATCATTTCATATGAAATTCATACAAAAAAACTTGGTGTATTTCTTTGTTTTTTTTTTATATTTTTGGCTGCAATAAATTGTGAGACCGTTTAAATATCATGATTTTTGCCAAAAAAAAAAAAATTGTTAAACTCCAAAAAACATAAAAACTGGTCCTTTTTGTACACATATATACTTTCGCTTTTTTGCCAAATAATACACTAAAAAATGGATAATATTGTGGTTTTGGTTTCAAGGTTTTTTGTTTCAAATCAAAGAAGAAAAAAAAGATACACAACCAGAATTTTTGGGAATATAAAACAAACTACAGATTTTTGTCAAGATATAATCAAAAACAAGTAAAAAAGTTAAATTCGGCCTTGCCGAATGTAGTGATACCCTCCACAATTTCAAAAAGATTATTGCAAACAACTTTATTTAAAAGGAAATTACTTTTGAAAAAAATGAAAAAAAATTTCCGCGAAAAAAAATTTTGGTAAAAAAAAAATCCGCGATTTTTTTCTTTTTTTGTCAAAAAATATGTTTGTACTTGTTTAAATACCATTTGGTGCTCAGTTATGTTCACATATGTCAACCAGAAGCCGAATTAAAGCATTTTGTATTTTTAGGTTATGTTGAATGTACTGAAATTTTTGAGGTGTGCTTACATTATCGTTCATAACTTTTGAACCGCTGAACCGATATCGCTCAATACCAAACTTCTCGGGAGAACTTCCAATATATATGTTACGTTTCAGTCATCTCTGTGCAATATTTTGTCCGCGAGAGCATTTTCAACAGACAGACAGACGGACAGACGGACAGACGGACAGACGGACAGACGGACAGACGGACATAGCTAGAATGTCTTAAAATCGATCGGGCATCATGAATATATATACTTTATGGGGTCCCAAACCGATATTTCGATGAGTTACAAACGGAATGACAAACTTATATATACCCTCTATCACTAAGTGGAGGGTATAAAAATAAAGAAGACATAAATTCCCAAAAAAAAAATTCAGGTAAATGCAAATTTATTAAAGGTATCAAGTGAAAGTTAAAAAATTTCTTTAAAGAAAACTTTAAAAAAAATCTTTAAAAAAAGATTCCCTAAATTTTTTTTATTTTTTTTTTAAATAATTTCTCAATCCTCATGTAATTTTTTGGGTTTTTCCATTATTTCTTAAGACCAAAAAACGCCTACTTGTTAAAGTGTCAAGCCTACTTGGAACACGAAAAAAAAACAAAAAATGTTGTTAAATAGTTTTAAACCATTTTAGTATATTATTTGTTGTCTTCTCTTAAACAATTGATGATTTTGACATCTAAGTTACGCCTACTGCATACTAAATTTATTCATTTAAATTTATTAAAAAAAAAAATTTACTAACTTTAACAAATTACTTTTTATGTTTTTTTTTTCTGTTGTTTTTCTTCGTGTGATTTCAGTTTTTATGAGGTGTAGTTCTTGCAATGATTACTAATTTTTCTATTATATAGTCTGTACTAGCAACAACAAAATAAAAATCATCAACAACACCATAAGAAGTGTTGACATGTGGGCGTTATTTTTTTAGCAAACCAAATTCAATGTTAAGTCTATTAATTTGGAAAAATATTCTTTTTTATGAGATATTTTTCTAAAGCTTTTAATGGTTTAGTCTGGTCGATTGTTAATAAACGGTTTCAAATATTACTTTTGAAGGCATAAGGGAAGATAAAAGACCTTGAAAAAGTTCAATGATTCATTTGAAAAGTTAAGAATTGATTTTTATTTAATAGGTTTTTTGGAAAAATAAACTGCCTAGGGAATTTCCAGGCAAGCCCAGACATCATTTAAGTAAATGTTTTAACATTTTACAGCTGATAAAAAATAGGTAAACCCTAAAATTAGAAAAAAGGTTACTTTGGTATCCCAAAGGGTTAACAAAAAACTTATTTCAAAAACAAGTAAAAAAGTTAAATTCGGCCTTGCCGAATGTAGTGATACCCTCCACAATTTCAAAAAATTATTGCAAAAAACTTTATTTAAAAGGAAATTACTTTTGAAAAAAAAAAAAAAATTTTGAAAAAAAAATTTGGTAAAAAAAAATCCGAGATTTTTTTGTCAAAAAATATGTTCGAACTTGTTTAAATACCATTTGGTGTTTAATTACACTGTGCTACACAAAAAAAAGCCAGGGGTTCTCATATGAAAATTCGGGTTGGTTGGAGTCCATAGAGTACTGATATACTATAGTTTTTCTGGATCACTTCGTTAAGCACGTTTTTTATTGGCAAATGTGTCGAAAAACGGCAATTCTTAAATTACAACTTTAAAAAATTATTACTTTGTTAGTTTGCAACCGATTTTATAGATTTTTTTTGAAAGGTATAAGTCTTACCTTTTAAACAAAACAAAAATATTAAAAATCGATTAAGAATTGGCTGAGCTATGATCGTTTAAGTTAAAAAAAATCCAATTTTTTTTTAAATTTGTTATGTTCTTTATACTCTAAGTTGAAAGTGCATCATTAAACAATTTTTTTTTTATTTTTGTATAAAAGTATAGTAAAGTAGCTTTCCAAAACACCAAAAAACATAACAATCGGTTAAAAAATGAATGAGTTATGCTAAGTTTTGTGATAGGACATTTTTAATTTTTTTCAGAAATGCTTGTAATTCAGGTATTATTCATAATTCTTATTGCTAGTAGTAATTTTATGTGCCTATGCATATAAACAAGAGATGGTAACATAATTAGATTTGTGCGTGATTGACACATGATCACAAGTGAGCGTGATTGAAAATCAATTTTACTCACGTCGTTGTGAGTGAGTGTCAGTGAAATAAAAAAAATTTCATAACCCGTTCTGAAATTTTCCATTTTTTAAAAAAGTCAATTTATAAAAAATCCGGCCACATTTGTTTTTTTTTTTGTAAATTTTTTTTTAAAGATTAGATGTTTGTCTAAGAGATGGTCACGTGAGTGAATTTTAACTTTCATAATAATTTTTCTTCTAACACTCACTCACAATCACGTGTGTAAATTTAATACAACTCACACTCACGTACGCCGATGCAAGAGTCACTCACGCTAACGTTGACTCACACTCACGATATTCTTATTTATACTAAAAATAATTTCAAAAATCTTTCAAAATTTTCAGCAAAGTCTAAAATTATACATTTGTTTTGATTTTTTCGGGACGAAATCTGAAGTTAAGCGAAATTTTACATTTTTTTTGTTGCTTTTTTTGGAATGAAAGGAAATATGAAGAGAAAATAAATCACGCAAACTCACGCAAAAAAATCAACTCACGCTCACTCTTTCACGCAATAATCTTTCTCACACTCACTCACAATCACGTGAGTAAAATTGAATTCAGTCACACTCACGCTCTTATCTGCTCATGTTCCCATCTCTAGTTTGTCTATCCACACAAAAAAATTGTAATGTGTTTTTTTCGTTATTTTCGAGAAATCGCATTTGAATTTCATGACAATTTGGTAATTTGCTTGGTTCAACGAAGCGTGTGACTAATGCAAATATTTAGTAGTCATTCACTTCGTTGAAACAAGAAAATACAAGCAAATTACAAAATTGTTATGAAAATTAATATTCAAATGCGATTTAGTTAGCGTGAGTGACTCTTGCATCGGCGTACGTGAGTGTGAGTTGTATTAAATTTACACACGTGATTGTGAGTGAGTGTTAGAAGAAAAATCATTATGAAAGTTAAAATTCACTCACGTGACCATCTCTTAGACAAACATCTAATCTTTAAAAAAAATTTACAAAAAAAAACAAATGTGGCCGGATTTTTTATAAATTGACTTTTTTAAAAAATGGAAAATTTCAGAACGGGTTCTGAAATTTTTTTTATTTCACTCACACTTTTTTATTCCACTGACACTCACTTACAACGACGTGAGTAAAATTGATTTTCAATCACGCTCACTTGTGATCATGTGTCAATCACGCACAAATCTAATTATGTTACCATCTCTTGTTTATATGCATAGGCACATAAAATTTCTACTAGCAATAAGATTTATGAATAATACCTGAATTACAAGCATTTCTGAAAAAAATTAAAAATGTCCTATCACGAAACTTAGCATAACTCATTCATTTTTTAACCGATTGTTATGTTTTTTGGTGTTTTGGAAAGCTACTTTACTATGCTTTTATACAAAAATAAAAAAAAAAATTGTTTAATGATGCACTTTCAACTTAGAGTATAAAGAACATGACAAATTTTTCAAAAAATTGGATTTTTTTTAACTTAAACGATCGTAGCTCAGCCAATTCTTGATCGATTTTTAATATTTTTGTTTTGTTTAAAAGGTAAGACTTATACCTTTCAAAAAAATCTATAAAATCGAAAATCGGTTGCAAACTAACAAAGAAATAATTTTTTAAAGTTGTAATTTAAGAATTGCCGTTTTTCAACACATTTGCCAATAAAAAACGTACTTAACGAAGTGATCCAGAAAAACTATGAGTATATCAGTACTCTATGGACTCCAACCAACCCGAATTTTCATATGAGAACCCCTGCATATTTTATTTTTGCTCATTTGTAGCACAGTGTTATGTTCACATATGTCAACCAGAAGCCGAGTTAAAGCATTTTCTATTTTTAAGTTATGTTGAATGTACTGAAATTTTTGAGGTGTGCTTACATTTGCGTTCATAACTTTTGAACCGCTGAACCGATATCGCTCAAATGCAATACCAAACTTCTCGGGAAAACTTTCAATAAATATGTTAAGTAACAATCATCTCGGTGCAATATTTTGTCCGTGACAGCATTTTCCTCAGACAGACAGACGGACAGACGGACAGACGGACATCGCTAGAATGTCTTAAAATCGATCAGGCATCATGAATATATATACTTTATTGGGTCCCAGATCGATATTTCAATGAGTTACAAACGGAATGACAAACTTATATGTACCCTCTATCACTAAGTGGAGGGCATAAAAATTACTTAATTTCTTCGTTTTATTCAGACAGGGGAAAAATTTTAATTTTATTTAAAATTCATACGGTATTTGAAATACTTGTTATATATGGGGCATTCCATGTCAAATTGGACACTTTGAAATTTTTTTTTTGAGGTTTTTAGTACCCTTCGAAAACTCCTTCGTGGTAAATTTTTAGATTTTTTTGATGACCCGTTCAAAAGATATCGAATTTTTAAAAATTGGTAGTTTGTTCCTTTACTTAAACTTCTTTACTCATAACTTCTTCCATAATGGTCCAAATTTCAAATTTTTTTTTTTTTCAAAATTTTTGTTTTGTTACGTGCTTTTAATAAAAAAAATCTCAAAAAATTTTTAAAAGCGCTCAAGTATGAGATTTTTAAGTTTTAAAATTTAAATCTCATTTTTGAAAATGTTTGTACTCTTCGATTTTTTTTAGATTTTTTTGTGTAGAACTTCTGTCGATTCTACAAATTTTTTGCCCAGGAGGATCATGGGATAACGATTATAACTATTTTTTAAAATTTTTTTTGAAAAAATTTTATTGTAATTTTCCAATCTTAAAATCATTTCTACTGCTCCAATGGTGCATCATAGAGGGGTCCTTTATAAGACCGAACCCCATTATTTTTTACGTCTTAACATTTCTTTGGAACAAACTATTACCCTATCTCCAATTTCTAAGGGGGCTCCCACACAAAACGACATTTTTTAAAATTTGCTCCAACCGCTCTAACTGCCCTAATAGTGCCCTTAGAGCAACAAAATGTATGACCGACCCACAATATTTTTTTAGTCCAAACATTTTCTCTAAACTCACCTACCCTCTATCTCTTATTGTTAAGGCGGTCCCCGTACAATTTTTTTTATTTTTTGTAAATTTGTTTTATTTAATCAGCTTCTACCGGTCCAATGGTGAGTCTGAGAGGGGTCATTAGTAAGACCGACCCCCATTTATTTTTACCCTATAACATTTTTTTAAAACATACCTACGCCCTATCTCCACTCCCTAAGTATGCTCCCATAACAGTTGCGGTCATACATTTTGTTGCTCTAAGGGCACTATTAGGGCAGTTAGAGCGGTTGGAGAAAATTTAAAAAAAATTTCGTTTTGTGCAGGAGCCCCCTTAGAAATTGGAGATTGGGTATTAGTTTGTTTCAAAGAAATGTTAAGACGTAAAAAATTAATGGGGTCGGTCTTATAAATGACCCCTATATTACGCACCATTGGAGAAGTAGATAAAATTTTAAGATTGAAAAATTACAATAAGTTTTTTTCAAAAAATTTTAAAAAATAGTAATAATCGTTATCCCACGATCCTCCTGGGCAAAAAATTTGTCGAATTGATAGAAGTTTTACACAAAAAAATTTCAAAAAAATCGAAGAATACAAACATTTTCAAAAATGAGATTTAGATTTAAAACTTAAAAATCTCATACTAGAGCGCTTTTAAGAATTTTTTGGGTTTTTTTATAAAGTTCGTAAAAAAACAAAAATTTTGAACAAAAAAAATTTGAAATTTGGACCATTATTAAAGTAGTTATGAGTAAAAGAAGTTAAGTAAAGGAACATACTACCAATTTTTAAAAATTCGATATCTTTTGAACGGGTCATTAAAAAAATCTGAAAATTTACCACGAAAGAGTTTTCGAAGGGTACAAAAACTGTAAGAAAATTAGGAAAATCTAAAAAAAATTTTTTCAAAGTGTCCAATTTGACATGGAATGCCCCATATATATTATTGATCTATGATCGATTCTAAGACTTTTCTAGAATGCCCGTATGTCCGTCCGTCCGTCTGTATAAAACACGATGCAGTCCAAAATAAAAGAGATAGACTCGTTAAGTTTGGCAGGAATGTCTTTTAGTCCTAGGCAGTTTAAGTTCGTAAATGGGCAAAATCGGACCAGGGGGAAAAAAATTCCCCTCTGAAGAACTTAACTAACCTCTTCAAAACGCCATATTTTCACAGGTTTTTTTTTGTATTTTTGTTCAAGGTTCTGAACTTGGACTTGGGAAATAAAAAAATTATATTTTTTTTGCCCGCCCCCTTTTGTGGGCGTGGATTTTAAAAATGTTTTTTAATAATGATAAAACTGTATTACTTAAGCTCAAAAAACATAATAAATAAATTTTTAAACATTTATCGCAATGGTTTATGTGTCCCCCAATGATCTCAATGACCCCCCCCCCAAAAAAAAAACGCACCTGCATGTTTTTTTAATCTGTTGGAGGGTATTATAGATCCGGCACAGCCGAATTTAACACTCTCACTTGTTTTTACTAATTCTTTTAAGAATTTTAAATAAAGTTTTTTAGAATTTTATTTAAAATTCTTTCTTGAATTTTTTGAAAAATTCAAAATTGAATTTAATCAATAACGAATTTTAATTTTTATTGTTTTTCCTTGTCTGGTTTTATTATAATCAAGTTTTTTTTTTATAAAGAATATCAACATTTGTTTAACCGAAATTTAATTTCAATTCTTTTTACCAAATTTTATGTTCAATGTTAAAAAACTTTAAATGAAACACGCAAACTGCAAAAAAAATTTAAAAAAAAAACATCAATGTATCATTCAAATCATTCATAATGATACAATCAGATCATTAAATTTTTGTTTTATGTGATCAAAACATGAAATACAAAAATTAAAAACAAAACTGCATAAACATGCAAAATAAAATAAATCACAAGAACAAAAGATTATAAAATGATTACGAGTTTTAAATATTGAACAATCTCAAAAAAAAAAAAAAAAATCCAAAAAATTTATTCGTACAAAAAAACCGGAAACATATTAAGGTTTTAAAAACTTATAAGAAACTCTAAACGGGTATTGAAATACTTTAAACACACGCAGAGGAGATATATGGTTGTGGCAACCATAATTTAAGAGCCTCATATTATGATTGAAAATTGTATCATAACCTGTTTGTAGCAACCATAATATTTTTACAGCAATCATGTTATGATCATAAATATCGGTCAAAATTACTATAAAAACCACTAATCTGGAAGTGGGTCTTCAGATTTTTTTTTTATATTATGAACATAGATGCTATGGAGCCAGTTAGACATTCCCATTTACGGTTTAATTAAATTTCAAAAACTCACGATTTTATTCGCGATTTTCATTTTTTTAAAAATCACAAAAAATTTAAAAAGTGGTGAAGCTTAAAGGGCTATAACTTCCTAAGTAAATATTGGATTTTTATAATCAAAATTGAAATTGAAAGCTAAACTCCTCTTCTTTAAACGTAAAATTAAAAAAAATATGTGTCATTTAAAAATGCATTTTAAATGCAAATGCATTTTGTGAGTGCATTTGCATCAACATTTACCCCTTTTGATTTTTTTAGAATTAACATAATATTAAAGTGTGGCCTTTTATCAAAAAAAAAAAATCATCCATCATTTTAATGGGACACAAAGGTCTTCCGTTTTCAATACTTTTTTTTTTTTAATTTTTCTATTTTTTTTTTTTTTATTTAAAAATAAAAAAAAAAAAAAATATTTTTTTTTTTGTTTTCCAAAATTTTGTAAAAAAAAATGTTTTCTAAATTGTTTCGCAATGTACTTATAAAGAGCCATAACTCTTTAAGTAAATATCGAATTTCAATAATCAAAATCGAAATTGAAAGTTCGACATAAAAATGCATTTTAAACGCAAATGCAATTTATTTAATGCATTAAAAATGCATTTTTTTGATGACACAATTTGTAACACCAGTATACAAATTTTGAAAATATTTAACATTTTGTTCATTATGTTCTGAAAAAATTCTGGGGGGAAAATGTTAACAAAACTAAAAAAAATCAAAAGACTTAAGACACAAACTTTAAACGGATTAAGAAAATTAAGAGTAAAAAAATTAACATAAACCCCAATAATGTTGTCTTTTTTGAATGTTTTTTTAGACTTTTTGAAGGGTTTGCAGACAAAAATTTTAACATTAGACCTAAAACTTATGTGGTACAAATTTAAGGTTCATCGGAGTAAATTAAAAGTTTTTGATTTTTGAAAAATTTTTTAAAAATGTTTTTTAAAAAAATATGTTTTGCGCACTTCATATGTATTTATTTTAATGCGATGGACACGAATATAACAAAAATTATATCGGTCGAACAGGTTTCGAGATATCACTATTTGAAAATTGGGAAAAATATCGGTTTCTCCCTACGTTTACGATATTTAAAAACAAAAAAAATCTCAAAATTTCTTTCCCTCAACCATTTCATAGAGCTTGAGACAGTCTAACATTTGAATTTAATTTAAGCGATTTCATTTTAGCCCGAGGCGCCCTTCGATCAAGATTTTGGATTTTTGGAAAAATTTCCACCAAAATTCTGTTTATTTATGCTGGTCATTTTTTGCAAGACTTAATCGACACGTGTTTCGGAATTTGTCAGATTCCATTGTCAAGATTATTTAGCAAAAATAAAAACCCTATACTACAAGTAGCAAAGGCAAATTCATTAAAGACCCTTTGCTACTTGTAGTAAAGGGTTTTTATTTTTGCTAAATAATCTTGACAATGGGATCTGACAAATCCCGAAACACGTGTTGCAAAACAGTGTAAATTTGAATAAAGTTAAAAGCGCTAAAAAATTATTTTTAATTTAACGATTTTATATAAATTTTTATGAAATCATCAGGCCTATTCACAGAATAAGTCTAAAAAAATTGCTAAATATAATTTTTAAACTAAATTTTTCTTGTTTTTATTATAAAAACCACATTTTTTTTAAATTTTCCAAAAAGTTTTACATTTCTATGGTTGAACTACAACGACTACGTAAATAATATGGATTTAAGACTGATTTTAGGACGTTTCTGTTGTAAAATGTACATTTTTCTCAAAGTAGTTAGTTGTAGAAAGAAAGCGCTAAAGGCGGTAAATGAAAACGTGAAACCGTGCCAGATTGCGCCTTTTTTTTAAACGCGCTAGATTTAAAAATGCGATTTTTGGGTGGTCAGAAAGCGCTGAATCTATCGCGAAACGCGCTGAATTGGCATCGCTGTTTCAAGGTCTATGAAATGGAGGAGGGAAAGAATTTGTAAGATTCTTCTTTTCAAATTTCTTGAACATAGGAAAAAACGCTATTTTTTAAATTTCAAATAGCGATATCTACACTTAAAATATTTTGTAAGTAAATTCAACTGAAAAAACATTTAAAACAATCGTTTTTCCTTTTAAAAAACGGACTACTTATATTTCACTTAAAACAACATACTTTTTCAGTTATTTTTAAACGTTAATAAATGACTAGACATTCCGTAAAAACAAATGATATTTCAGTTATTTAAACTGTTTACAATATTTTATTTTGTGGAGTAAAAATATTTTTTTTTGAATAACAAACTACAAAAACCGTACTTCTGTAAAATTATACGGAATAATCAGTCAAAAATAATTTAACTGATAAAAACATTTTTCCGTAAATTTTTGTAGTTTATTGTTTTAACAACTGTATAAATCTTTCAATAATTTAGTTTTTTTGAAAAATAAACGATAAAACGTTTAAAACAACTTTACCGAATAACTTTTTGAACAACCGTAAATAGTTACTGTAAAACTTTTCTAGGTGTAGAGAATTTTTTTTTATTATTTTTTTTAGTTTATTAAAACGGCTTGTCCTCAAATTTTTACCACATAAGTTTAAGGTCTAGTAGAATAAAAATTTGACTGGACACTTTGGAAAATCAAAAGTTGAAAAAAAGTGTGCTCTAATATTATATGAGCATCACTAACTTTCTATGTTTGACGGACTAAAATGACTAATTAATATGACAAAAAATTGGCCTTCTAAGAAAGGAAACGTAATAAAAGTTTACTTAAGACATCAAAATACATTTTAAGTGTATTTATTTTAGTTCTTACAAGGGAAGTCTCCCCAGTGTCACCCGCGAATCTTTATGGAATTGGTTTTATTTTGTAGATCAGAAAAAAAAGGGTCACGTATTTTTTTTTAGCGGCCCAAATTCATATTTAGGGGGTTAAAAGGAGGGGGGAAGACAAGGTAATTTTTCAGTTTTTTTCGTTTATCTCCTATGTTATGCAAATAAACCTAGTCATGTTATATACCAAATGAAAAGTCTTTGGACCTTATGATAAGAACGTGTCCAAACATGCACATCTTTTTGTCATATTGAGCAAAATACCAAAAATTTAGGACATTTTTTTTTTTTTATATTTTTTCGGCGTAAGCCAAGTGTATTTAATTTGTTGTTTGTGTTTTTCTGATTGAAGAAGAAAATTGTGTCTTCTAAAGATTAAATTAAATGTGGATTTACCCTAGACCATGGTTTCTGTAGCCACTTCTACGTCATCAGTAGGCAATTACATTAAAGTGATTATTTGATATTTGCTAGAAAAATTCTTTATATGTTTTTTTATCAACAGACTAGCCTGACATGAGCTTCGAACCTGTGTCGTTAAATCACTCATGTGTTGTATACCGAAGCTCTAACCACTAGGCTAAACTCGGTGTACAAACATTTTTGTTAATAAGTCGAAAAATATTAGCTTCTTTGGACCGTTGTTAGCACCACGAGATAGGTATTTTTAATACCTTTAATCTGATACAACACATGACTATATTAATGTTGTTTAAATAGGCGTTAATCGTAAAAAACTGAAAAAGGTCAATTTCCCCCAATACAAATCGACCTCCCCTAAAAATGAGTTTGGGCCGCTTAAAAAAAAATACGTGTCGAATTTTCGTTCTTAACAACATATCCAAATTTTATGAAGATCGGAAGGTTACACCAGGGAGACTTCCCTTGTTAGTTTAAAATTGCATTTATTTAAGTTTTTTTAAAGTATTTCAAAAGCTTTTGAAAAAACTACAGTGGGCCATAAAAAAATAGGTCTTCAAAAAACGTTTTGGGTTTGTTTAATAGGAAATCCACTTTTATTTACATTTTTCTCATTTAACATACACTCGATTACGTCAAATTTGTTTTGGGTAATTCCAAAAATTTTCGCCCCACTGTTCGGAAACATGCCTTTGGACGCCACTGAGAATTTGGCTTATAGATATACACGTTTATATGAGATATGTTGCATTTTTGGATTTTCAAAATTTGCTGTAGTTTTCAAATTATCGCGGGTCAAAGTTCGACTTTTTTAGCAAAAGTCAGAAAAATACATGACTTTTAACGTGCTCTAACTTTTTAACTAGTAATCCGATTGTCACAAGTAATGTCTCATATGAAAGCTTAATTCTTCTTCTTTTAGGAAATATTTTCAAAAGCATACGGATTTTTTTCAGAAGTGTTGCAAAAATTCAAAAACATTTTTTTTTGCGAATATTTAAAAAAACACATCTTCGATTTTTTTAAAAAAAAGTTTGGTGATAAACAATACTGTTTTGTACAACATATCCAAAATTCAGAGTGGGATCCCAATGGGATCAAAAAATATTCTGGTTTTAGTACGAAGTTCTTAAATTTTACCTTAGAAAATTAAAATTTTATGTTTCTTCAATATAAAAATTTAAATTTTCAAAGAAAATTATACTATTAAAATTTTGAAAACATTCAAAACATTAGAAATTTAAATTTTCTAAGGGAAAAATATGAGAACCTCGTACTTAAAACAGAATATTTTTTGATCCCATGGAGATCCCACTCTGAATTTTGAATATGTTATACAAAACAATGTTATTTTTCACCAGAATTTTTAAAAAAAAAATCGAAGATGTGTTTTTTTAAATATTCGAAAAGAAAAAATGTTTTTGCCTTTTTGCATCATTTCTGTAAAAAAAACTGTGTTATTTTAAAAATATTTTCTAAAAGAAGAACCCCAGCTTTCACATGAGCCTAAATTTGTGAAAATCGGGTCATTGGTTAAGAAGTTACAGCTCTTTAAACGTGATGTATTTTCTTACTTTTGCTTAAAAAGTCAGTCAGTCAGCCATAATTCGTTAAATACACCAAATGTAAAAAAACGATATATGGTACATATATCATATTTATGAGGGCTATCTATGTGTCAAGGTTCAAATTAATCTGAGACACCATTTCCAAAAATTACTAAAATTTGAGCTAAATTTTCTGGAATGGCCCTTTTACAGTTTAAAAAAACTAAAGACTAAAGACAAACTTGAAAAAGGTTGTATACACAAATCTATCAACTTTGTGCAACAAATACAATTTTGTCAAGTTTCTTTTTTTCTAACATAGTTTTTAATTGATTTATAACAAAAAAAGTTTTCAAACATTTTCTTATAATTCCTTAAGAAATACCATAACATTAATGACTCATTTTCCAAAGGAAAAACGACACAAAAATTTCAAACTTGTTTCATACATTTTTACAAGTTTTTCCTAAATGGTGTTGATTTTAAACTTTTTGGAAAAAACACGGAAATTTTTTTTCTTTAAACATTTAATTGGGCATAGTTTTAAATTATTTTTGTTGTTTGTGTGTTAGCTAGCAACAGGCAACAGTAACAACAGTTTACATTATGCTACTTTTGGTAACAAAAAACTACAATAACCACAACAAAAAAAAAAACTGGCCAATTAACGGTAGTTAACAATAACAACTACCACCAGTTACCACAACTACTATTGACTGTAATAGAAAAAATTGTTAAAAAAAAAGGCTAAAAGAAAAACAAAACGTGAGACCAAACCAAACAAAAAAAATGTATTTTAACAAGAAACTTTCAAAATACTGCATGATTTAAAGATTTATCTTTTTAAGTTTTTTTTTTTGTAAATAAACCAAAAACAGAAACTAGAGAATTGCAACAAAGTTGCTTTTAAAAAGTTAAACAAAATAAAATGCAATAAAGTAAATATATGTTACCAACTCGCCCACAATTAAATATATAAAACATTCAAAATTCTTTGTTGAAAATTGTATTGAAAATTAAACCAAATTTTGCAAAATATACGTATACAAAACTTATGTCATGTTTATTTTAAAGATTTGTGTCTTGAAATTGAAATAAATTTATAACAGTTTTTTTCACGTTTAAACGGCATTGAAAAAACTTGTTTTAAGTTTATTGTTTAATGGCAAAAAATTTTTGGTTTTATTTATTTTATTTAAATTTAAGATGATATTTTAAGTAAATTGATTCCTTGTATTGAAAAAATAAAAACAAAAATTAAATTTTAATTCCAGTTCTTGTTTTAATGAATTTTTTTGTTGGATATTTATTAATTTAAATTGTTTCTTTTGTATCAAAATCCGTTTTAATTACTTTTCTTTCAATTATTTGTTTTTTTTTTTTTTATTTTTTATTAATAAACAAAAAATAAATTCAAACCAAGCCTTCTCTTTTTTTGTAATTGAATTTTAGTTTATTTGCCTTTCAAACCAGTTTTCTTTATATAAAAGCCCACTCTTGTATAATAAATTTAAAAAAAAAATTATATCAAGTTTTATTACATTTTAATACTGCACAAATAAAGTATATTTTTTTTTTAATTTTATAAATGAATGTACACACGTTTTCAATGTCCAACCTTTTGTTTTGACTTACTATAATTAGAGCAAACTGGACAAATTTGTATTCACAGATTACAATTCTGAAAAAAAAAATGATTTCTTAGGAAAAACTGCCTGTAACCTAACTAATTAAAAGATAATTTTAATTTCTCTAATAGATTCAAATTAAAAATTGGCTGCATTTTCGGCCATTATGATTTTCAACCAATTTTTAATAAATTCGATTATTTTTTAATTGTTTTAATCAATTATTTAATTGACTAAATTTTTAGTATTGATTAAAATTATTATTAATTAGCAGAATCTTTTTATAAACACAGAGTTTATTATATTAATAAAAGTCCCTATTTTAAAATAATTCACTGATTAAAATGAATAACATAATTTGTTGGCTTAATTAAAAAAATAATTGATTTCGGACATATCACGAAAATGTATAATTTGGTTTAGAGGGTAAAAAGGTTAGGGGGTAAAAATTAGAGTTTGGAATTGGAAATTTATTATTATTTATGCAAAAAGCATACTAAATGAGTTTGTAAATATTTATCGCAAATGGGAAGGTGTCCCCCAATGTTCCCGACCGACCCGCCAAAACTTTCTGTATTTTTTACATTCTGGAAATTATAAAAAATTCAACAATGTCGAAAAAAATGTTCTTATTTTTTTTTTTTGTTTACTCCTTGCATTTCAAAATCAAACCAGGAACCCCCGAAAGGATTTCAAAAATTTCAGGATTTAGTATAAAAACAAGTGAGAGTGTTACATTCGGCTGTGCCGAATCTTTTATTCCCTCCAACATGTAAAAAAACAATGTAAAAAAAATCCAGGGGCGTCTTTTTTTTTCGGAGGGGGGGTTGGTGGGAGACGTTAGGGGGCACCTTCCCCTTGCGATTTTGAACTTCTTCAGAGATAAGAATGTTGCATTTGCTTAGCAAAAGTACAAAAAACCCTGCAAAAAATGCGGTTTTTCTTAGGTTGGTTAAGTTCTCCAAGGGAGAACTTTTTGCCCCTTGGTCCGATTTTGCCCATATTTTGGACACCAATATCCCATAAACAAAAAATATATAACACTGTATGACAGTGAACAAGTTATCTGTGGTAAGACCAACAATTTTACACATTTCGGGCATGCTGATTATTTTCCATACACTTAAAAAAAAAAACCTGGTAAAACTACAAGAAAAATTTGTAACTTTTTTTTGTTTGCTAAATCCTATTTGACAAAAATACCTAGTAATTTTACAAGCTTTTTACCAATAATTTTGTAATTTTACGAGGTTTTTACCAAAAAAAAATTAAATTTATAAATTTTTTGACACAACAAAATTTACAAGGAGGTTTCGTAATTTTACTAGATTTTTTGCTACCTCCTATTTTACGAGAATTCCTAGTAATTTTACAAGCTTTTTACCAATAATTTTGTAATTTTCCAAGGATTTTACCAATAAAATTGTAAATTTACAGTTTTTTTGAGCAATTGAAATTACAAGGAATTCTCGTGAATTTACTATATATTTTTTTTAATTATCTTGGAGATTTGTAAAATCACAAAAAAAATTAAATTTCGATCCAAATTTATTTGTTAAAAATCAAGGAAAAATGTCTAATATTGGTAAAATGGGATTACTAGATTTTTCCTAGTAATTTGACAAAGTTTTTTTTTTTTGTGTGTCGACAAAGTAAAGTAACCCATAAATTGTCATAATTAAAAAAATAGTAAGCTAATTCATTTCTTTTGGAAAAAGCCTCATAATCTGCTACTTTTTCAATTGAACAAATAGATCAAAATCTTTGACATTATCTCTTGAAAAAAAATGTCTCAGAATCTTAGACATCTTCTATAGAAAACATTTTTCAGAATCTGAGACTTTTTCTATAAAAAAATGTCTCAGAATCTGAGACTGTTTTTATAAAAAAAATGTCTCAGAATCTGAGACTTTTGGTATAGGAAAAATGTCTCAGAATCTGAGACTTTTTCTATCTGAGACTATTTCTATAGGACATACAGTGGGCGACAATACATTGCAAACTTTTTTATGGTAGATGCAATTTGTTAAAGACAAAGTTAACAATACTAAAGGTTATTATTATCAAATGAGTATTATTTTAAAAAAACGTTGTGAAGGTAATTTATTAAGCTTTAATTTAAGCTTAATGGCGTCTAGATTGTGTAAATAATAAAGATGCTACGAGGGTCGATCTGGAAAATTAAATTATTTATAGACATTTTTTAGAACATTTAAAAAAAAATTCCAATATTTGGAGGATGTTTATTCTGGCTCGAGGTCATAATTTTCTTTCCTAATTAAAACCATGATATTCTCATAGCATAATTTTCAAGAAAATTATTTCTTTTGTTTTAAATTTATTTATGTTGGTCATTTTTGCAAGACATAATCGACACGTGTTTTGGAATTTGTCAGATTCCATTGTCAAGATTATTTAGCAAAAATAGAAACGATTTACTACAAAGTAGCAAACGAGTCTAATGACAAATCGTTTGTGCACAAACTAAAGTATTAATACATATTCGACTCTATCCACAATGTGAATTAGAAAGACGAAGAAATTGTACAATACTAGTAAAGCAACGATTGTCAATAACCAACAAAAATATTTAAAACATTTTACATAGTCCATTGACTACAACAATATGTTTTTTGTTGTTGTGAATGAAATTATACCATATTAGGGCTATTCATCACTATGGCGTGCCAACCATTATGTTCAAATTCTGATTAATTTTTATTTTTTATTAAAAAATAAAAATGTTTTATTCGACCTTTAAAATATTATATTTTGAGGATGTTTACTCTGGCTTTTTAATAAAAAATAAAAATTAATCAGAATTTGAACATAATGGTTGGCACGCCATAGTGATGAATAGCCCTAATATGGTATAATTTCAGCAAAAGTACAAAAAAACTTCAAAAAATGCGGTTTTTCTTAGGTTGGTTTAGTTCTCCAAGGGGGAACATTTTTCCCCTTGGTCCGATTTTTCCCATTTCCGTACTTAACCTGCCTAGGAATATAAGACATATTTGTGTCAAACTTCGGAAGTCTAGCTCTTTTATTTTGGACTGTATCGTGTCTTCTACAAACGGACGGACGGACATCGCTAGAATGTCTTAAAATCGATCACTGATCAATAAAAATATACTTTTTGGGGTCCTAGACCGATATTTCGATGCGTTACACACGGAATGACAAAGTGAGTATACCCCCATACTGTGGTCGGAGGGTATAAAAATATTAAAACCATTTTTAGGCCACTGCGCAAAAAAATCCATACGACCCAACTATATCTCGAAATTTTCTTTCGTTATATCTCAAAACTGACGCTTACAGAAAAAAGTTAATACCAGTTTAGGAGTCCTCGCATCCAACATAATTAAGTTCGATCTAAAAACTAAGGCTCTATAACACTGTCAGACAAAAATGAAACAAAGTCGTTAAACACGAACTGGATAATATATGTTTGAAACTAGAGACCAAATGTAGTAAAACTGCGCTTACAGTTTTTCATTTTGTGTGATCCTGATTTGATAGTTTTAGAGTATTACATTTTATAAAATATTTTTTTAATATTTTTATTTGTTTTAAGATGCCACTAGTGATGGCAAATGAAAGAGGAGGATCTGCCCTTATTTTTCTATTTTATTTTTTTTACATATCAAGAAAAAGGAGGTAAGTTACGTCCTTTCCAAAATGTATCCTTCAATATCATTCAAAGTTTTCAACAAAATATTTTGATTAAGTTTTCAAAAGACGTTGTGCTCATCCTTTTATCCTGATGTGGCAAAATAAAAAATATGGAAAAATTAGGGAAATCCTCCTCTTTTGTTTGCCATCATCAGTGGCATCCTTGGACAAACACAAATATTTATAAAATATCTTTCAAAATGTAATCCTTTAAAACTTTGAAGTCCTTTTAAAAGGAAACAGTGTGACGAAATGAAAAACTGTAAATTCAATTTTACTCCATTTGATCTCTACTTTCAGACGTATATCATCCGGTTCATGTTTAATATTGGCTGTCGGACAGTGTAATCATTGTTGGACATTATAGCCTAGCAAAATTGTCAAAAATCGCACTTTTGAAAACAGATTCAAAATCAGCACACTTAACTCTATATAAAACAGTCTTCAAAAATCAGTTAAATTGAAAAGATCAAATTTTGTTGGGCTGTGTAATCAATTTAGTAACCTTTTACAAAATTTCCTTGCAAAATCGTTAGTTATCTCTTTTGTTAAAATTTTAAATTTATCACTTAAAATATAGGCCAACTCTTTATTTAACATGCTGATTGGTCATACCTGTCTTACATGATATTTTTTTATTTTTTTTTATTAACAATTCGTTACAATTGTTATTTTTCAACGTATTAATGTATTACTTATTACTACTATCTTGTGGTTTGACCTTCTTTTAAACGAAAACATACAAACACCTATAAACAATTATGTGGGTTTTTTAAAATATTGAAAAAAAAAAAAAAATCAAATGTATCAGTGGTTTATAGAGGGGGGGGAAATACAAGTAAAGATATAAATTGAAATGTTTAATATATAAAAAAACACCCACTTAAATTAAATTCATAATTTTTTTTTTAATTATAATGAAATAATTTCTTAGGTTTTTTATAAAGATTTTGCTAAAAAATGAGAAAAAAAATATTTAAATATTTTTTTTATACACATGTATGTAATAAACGTACATATTTATAAATTCATAAACTTATTAAATTTGTTTATGATTTCTTTCGATATAAAAGAAAACCTACACAAAAATTTTAATTTAACTATATTTTCAACAAGATTACCTTCAAAAGGCGTCTTTTTTCTTAAGCAAATATTATATTATATTATTAAACAATTATATGAATCATATTGAAAGTTTTTTTTCTTATAAAATTCTTATACAATAAAGTTCTTTTGCAATTAGTTTTTTGTTAAATTTTGTTTACTTTAACTAAACATTCAATTAAAAATTCGCTTTAATTCAATAAAATTTATTATATAAATTTAGCCTTTTTTTATTGGTTTTATATACATTATAATTATATAAGAATACCGACTTTATGTCTACTACAATAGCTATTATACTCCTTACACAAGTAACAAACCTCAACAAAAAAAAAAAGGGTTTTGTAAAACGGCAAACACCAGTAGTGGTTTGTTGTTGCCTAGACCTGTCAGCTGAAGTTACTCATCCTGACACTTTGAAAATGCTTGATATTCTTTCTGCAAAAAAAAAAACGAATTTGCATGTTAACAATAATCATCATCTTCATCATCATCATTGTTGTCCTACCGTCCAATGTAATTTGATAATTGTGGTTGTTGGTTTTCGTTGTTGTAAATATTGAAAGTTAAGTTTATACCTACAATTCCTTCAATATCATCGGCATCTTCATCATTATCATCATTAAATAAAATTGTTAACTCTTTGTAGAAGTTTTTTTTTTTTGTATATTAAATTGTCGGTACTGCCGTCCATTGGTTCGTAACTATTTGTTAAATATTCTTTGGTTATTTTTTTTTGTTCTGGCTGCCTTTTTTTCTGTGGTTTTAGCAATTTTCTAGGCAAAAGGACAATAATTGTTATTTGGTTATAATGAAAACCACATGTAATAGAGGAATTTTGTATTTTAGTATATTATTTTGTTTATACACCCAAGAATTCAATATATAATTGTGGTTTTTGTAACGCAGGCATATAATATTATAATTACATCTAAATCAATTAAGGTTCGTGTCCACAGCCAGTTGATTGGCATTAAAGGAAAATATTTATTAAATAATAAAGGGATAAAAGAAGAAATTATAAAGTTGTATGAAAACTTTTCTTTCAACTTTTCTTACTTCCCAGCAAAAAAAGGGCGGAGTAATTCTATTCGGAGTGCTTTAAAACTATAACAAATGTAATGAAATACAACAAAAATAACAAAAAACACAAGAAAAAAATGCAAAGGCATAATTTTCTACTCCATAAAAAGTTGTTATTCAGCACTCAACTCATTACCTTCCACGACACACCCATACAAAAGTAAGTAGATCTTTAGTAGATAAGAAGTACTCCGAGCTTTCAAACAACTTCCAAGTAAGTAGATAGTAGATAAGTAGATATTCCCTACTGAATATCTACTTACATTTGTATGAAGGTGTCGCGATAGGTAATGAGTTAAGACCTGAATATCTATGTATTCTGGAGTAGAAAAAAATGTTTGTGTGTTTTTGTCATGTGCTTTTTGTTATTTTTGTTGTCTTTCATTACATTTGTAATAGTTTTAAAGCAATCCACTAGGAAGTGGTAATGACTTTTTTTGCAGGGTTAGTTTAAAAATTGACCCATTCATAGAAACTGTCTTAATATGGGTACACCTACATTAAGCCGTATCGATTTTTACTCTTTTTTGAGCTGAAAAGGCTCCAAAAAGTTTTCATGACTGCATAAAATTTTTGTGAAAATCAAAAATTTCCGTCTGCTCCCGCATCGCAGTTGAAGTTAAAAAAGACACCTTTTTTTGCTGAAGTTTTTTCTTTTGAAAAATAGTTCTAGCCTGTCTTAACAAGACCACATTTATAAATATTAGAAAAAAAAAATCGCGAATGGTACTTAAAAGTTCTAAAAAATCGCGAAACTTTAACTTGATAAACATTTGCTTTGAGTTAAGCCACGTCAAAAAATTATGTTGTGGTGGAAATTTCTGTCTAATAAGGTACCAAAAACTAAAATCGATTGAAAATCAGCCAAGTTATTACAACTTTCCTAGGAAAATTAATAAAAAAAGACATATTTTTCCTTGTGTGAAAAATTGCTATAAAAATTGATGTCAATGCGTTCACAACATATTTTTAAGTTTTTGTGTGTATAAAAATTCATGAGGATTCTCAAAGAGAATCGAAATATTGGAATGTAATAAAAGAATATTTATTTACAAGAAAAAACTGGCCTCGAGCTCAAGGAAATTTTTTTCCCCAAGTAAAAATGTGAAGGATTAGTATTGATCCGAAAAATGGATCGCTAAGATTGGATCAGTTTGAATCGGACGGCTACAGTTTTATCCGAAAAATGGGTTTATCTAATTACATAAGCCAATTTTTCGGATGAAATTGTATCCGTCCGATTAAAACTGATCAAATCCATTTTTCAGATCAGTACTGATCTTTTAAATTTCGGATCAGTACTGATTAGAGTTGTCAATTATTCGCCTTTCTACTTTCTTCGAATAATTCAAATAATTGTTTTTCTTCGTTCGATCAAACGATTAAATCTCAAAAATTATTCGATTAATCGATGAGAATAACGAATAAAAAAGTGGTTATTAAAAAATATTTTTATTCACAAAAAAATATGTAATTCATAGGTTAGGTTAGGTTAGGTTAGGTTAGGTTAGAGGTGGCGGAGTCAAAGACTCCTCACATAGACCGGATGGTCCATAGCGAAACCACAATAATTCCTCAGCGACGCTGATAGAACGCGTTTGTCCTCATCGCGAATTGTACTATTTGCCTTAGGTCGACATTCGAAACGGTTTCCAAGCTCTCGAAGTCATGTCTGCCTAAAATGTGCAGTCGGGTTCTGGCCAAAGCAGGACATTGGCAAAGAATATGTTCGACCGTTTCTTCAGTGTTAGGTTCATCGCACCTTCTACAGCTTGCATCAGAAATAAGTCCCATCTTCTTTCTATGATAACCTATTAGGCAGTGCCCGGTGATCACTCCAGTAAGTACACGGCAGTTCCATCTAGTGAGTGAGAGTAAGTATTCAGTTTTTCTTAGATTGTAGCATGCCCACAATCTTTTACTGATCGCACTCGTCGTTAGCTCTCTCCACTTTCTATTAGCCATTGCAGTGTTTTGAATGTCGCGTAGCGATCTAAAGTGCTGGATTGGTGGATCAATATGCACAGAAATACCAATACCATCAGCACCTTGTTTCGCGAGCTCGTCCGCTCTCTCGTTTCCTTGAATACCTATGTGACCTGGTACCCATATTAGTTTCACCTTGTTCATACTCCCTAAACTTTGTAAGTTCTCGAAGCATTCGAAAACTACTTTCGACTTGATGTAAAAGCTTTTGAGAGCTTTTAGAGCAGCTTGGCTGTCAACGTAAATGTTAAATTCTCTGTTTGTCTCATCACCGAACTGTAAAGCCGCCCTGCTTATGGCAACTATTTCGGCCTGGAAAATGCTAGAGTCCAATGGAAGGATGAAAGTCTTCTCTAAATCTCGCAAACTCGTTGAAAAACCTGCACCGACTCCCATGGATTGTTTGGAGCCGTCTGTGAATATGTTAATAGCGTTCATTGGGGGGTTTTGCCAGTTTGACCAAAATTCTCGAGTCGGAAATTCTACGTCGTATTTCCGGTCGAAAATAAGTTTGGGCACTCTGTAATCGGTGGCAATATCATTTAAATTGTCCATGTTACTGTGTCCAAAATTGCGTTGCCTGAATAAATTTGACTCTTTGAGACGAAGGCAGGACTTATAAGCCTCCCCCTTAGCAAAGATGTCAATTGGTATCAGCTGCAGTAGCGTGTCAATAGATTCAGCTGATGTTGTTCTCAGAGCGCCTGTGATGCATAAACCCATGAGACGTTGAATTCTCTGAAATTTTAAGTGCGTCGCATTACGCTCCAGTGCGTTATACCAGACCATAACTCCATACAGTAAGATTGGTCTTACTACAGAAGTATAAATCCAGTAAGTGATCCTTGGTTCCAGTCCCCAAGTTGCGCCAAACATTTTCTTGCATGCGTAAAAGGCGTTGTATGCCTTCTTGACCCTTTCTTCGGTGTTTTGTTTCCATGACAGTTTACTGTCTAAAATGATTCCTAAAAATTTCGCTTGGTTTGATAACGGAATTCTAACTCCATTTATCTCGACCTTAAACGTCTCTATTTTGTACCTGCTCGTAAATTCATAGAAAAAACTTAAAATTAAAATAATGAATATTTTATTAACAAAAGAAAAAAAAAATAATAAAAAAAAAATAATAAAACGAACAAGCTAGAATGTCTTAGAAACGATCACTGATCAATTATAAACATATATAATTTATGGGGTCCTAGACCGATATTTCGATACTGTAGTTGGATGGCATAAAAAAATAATTGTTCGATTAATTGACATAAATTAATCGATTTATTCGTTATTCGAAAATCGTAATTTTTATATTAATCGAACAAGAGTTTGGTTTTGTTTGATCGATTAATCGAATTATTCTTAATCGGTTGACAACTCTAGTACTGATCTTTCAAATCCCGGATTAGATGTGATATATAAGGATATATATAAAAATTTTTACTCGGGTTAATTTTAAATTGCAAAAGTCAAATATTAACAACTTTAAGTGGCTAAAAGTCTTAACATTTTTTTAAATAAAAAATGTCTCGGAATCATAAAATTTTTCTATACGAAAAATGTCTCGGAATATTAAAATATGAATTTTATGAATTTTTCTACAGAAACTATTTGAGAATTTTTCTATAGGGAAAATCTGAAAATTTTTTCATAAGAAAAATCTGAGAGTTTTTTCTATAGGAAAAATCTGAGAGTTTTTCTGTAGGAAAAATCTATGAGTTTTTTTTATAGGAAAAATTTGAGAATTTTTTCTACAGGAAAAATCTGAGAATTTTTCTAAAGGAAAAAATTTAAGAATTTTTGTTTAGAAAACCCTGAGAATATTTCAATAGGACAAATCTAAGAACTTTTTTCAGCGAAATAGAAATAATAGAAAAAGAAAAGGAAATAATATGAGATTTTTTTCTGGTAAAAATGTCTACGTTTCTCAAAACTTTTCTATAGGAAAAATATTTCTATTCTTCGAATTAGTCTCGTAATCAAAAAAAAAGTGTAATAGGGAAAATTTAAGCATTTTTCTATAGAAAAAATATGTTGGGATCTGAAAATTTTTCTTAAGGAAAATGAGAATCGTAGACTTTTTCTATAGAAATAACGTGCAGATTCTGGGACTCAGACTCAGAATCTTATACTTTTTCTATAGGAAAAATATCTTAGACTCCAAGAGCTTTGCAATAAGAATTATGTCTCTGAATTTGAAATTTTTCTACAGAAAAATATGTTTGAATTTGAGACTTTTTCTCAAGGAAAAATAACTTAGAATTTGAAATTTTTGCTATAGGAAACATGATTCAGAAGACTTATTTTATAGGAAAATTGCCACAGCTTTTGAGACTTTTTCTTTGGACAAAATGTCTTAGAATTTAAGTTTATTTTGTCTGGAAAATGTATCAGAAAATGCTCCAGAATCTAAGACTTTTTCTAAGGAAAAATATCGATACTTGTTCCATAGGAAAAATGTCTCAGAATTTAGAAAATTGCCTTAAAAATGGTAAAAAGCATGAAATTTCTATAAAAAAGTGTTTTCAGATTTTGAAATTTTGAGTGTAGGAAGAACCTTATGGAAATTTCGACTTTTTCCGTAGAAAAAATGTCTAAGAACACGACTATTTTCTACACTCAAAAAAAAACCTTGTAAAATTACAAGACAAGTTTGTAAATTTTTTATTTTGCTACCTCCTATTTGACAGGAATTCCTTGTTATTTTACAAGCTTTTTACCAATAATTTTGTAATTTTACAAGCTTTTTACCAATAAAATTGTAAATTTACTGTTTTTTTGACGTGATAAAACTTACAAGGAGGTTTCGTGACTTTACCAGATTTTTTGCTACCTACTATTGTACGAGAATTCCTAGTAAAAATAACCAGTTTTTTTTTTTGTAATTTTACAAGATTTTTACCAATAAAATTGTAAATTTACAACTTTTTTGGCGAAATAAAACTTACTAGGAATTCTCGTAATTTTACTAGATTTTTTTTGTAAACAACCATGGAAATTTGTAAAATTACAAGAAAAACTGTAAAATTACTAAAAAAAATTGTAAAATTACTAAAAAAAAAATTTAAATTTCAATCGAAAATTATTTGTTAAAAAACAAGGAAAACTGTCAAATATTGGTAAAATGGGATTACGAACAGAACTACGAGACTTTTTCTAGTAATTTGACAAGGTTTTTTTTTTTAGTGTAAGGAAATACGTTTAAGATTTTGAGAATTTTTCAATATATCAGAACCTAAGAAATTTTGTTTGAGAAAAATGTCTCTTAATCTGAGAAGTTTTCTAAATATAAAAATTTTTAAGGGGAAAATTACATACCCGGCTAAAAATGTTGTATATTATCATATATGATATCATATATGAGACCATATACAGTATCATATATAGTATCATATATGGTCTCATATATGAACATATTCCAAAATTGGCGCTTATATAAGACACGATCATATATGATCCAATATATGTGATCATATATTGGGTCATATATTGGGTCATATTTTGGATCATATATGATCTTATTTTCAATTTGTTTTACATTATTTTTCTTATTTTTTTTTTTATTTTTTCATCTTAAACTATATGTAATAGATTATTATGTATATATTCACCAGAATTGCAAACGGTGTACATAAGGATAATTAAAAATAAAAAATATTTTTTTTTATTCATTATGGTGTTTTCATATATTTTAATGAAAACCTCTAGTTTGATGATTTTGATTTTTTACTTACTCCGTTTGCATTTTTGGTGACCATATAAAAATATATAATTTAACTTATAGATATTAGAACACATTTTGATAGTAAAAAAAAATTAACATAAAGGATTTAAAATATCAAGAAGCGAGCAAAGGGCTTATTAAAGGAAGGATGATTTCCTTGCTGTTTTCTTGTTTTATTGTTAAATTAGATTTTCTTCAGACTTAGCGTTTTTTTGTTATAAACTTCATTTTAGCATATTTTAAGTCAAAATCTATAAAAAAGATATAAAATATTAATATATAAGGTATTTCTAGACATTTTATTGTATTAAAGGGCATGTCACAGGCTTAATTCCGTTCGGAATTGTAATAAGTGGTTTACAAGTATAACGCAAAACGAATATTTTTTTCGGAATGAAATCACTTTCAAAAATCAAAGTGGGATTCAATTGCATAGGAGTGGATTTATTCCGAAAAAATATTTAGTTTTACGTTTTTAGAGAAAAACTTTCAAACCACTTCGGATCGGAATTGACTCTGTGACAAGCCCTTAAGTATTACCAACAATAGCATTTGGTGCTAATGGGTTTAAATGACAACACTGATATCATTTAAAGAAACAACCATGTGCCTTTAAATATTGACTTCTTAGATACATACATGTTAATAGAGTGTATTTTGTTAAGACCATAGGATGCTTAAGACCATCGAATACTTTTTACGGAATTCCAACTGAAAAAATATTAAAAATAATTCCACATTCCTTTTTTATTCCAGCAAAAATAACTTGCTACCACGAAAAGCATTTTTTACTCATAATAAGCAAATGAGTACTTAAAACTTTTTTTAAAAGCAATATATTTAGTAGTATGTATATTATCTTACTGGGTTATGTTTGTTAGGATATTTGAAGGAGAGGGATAAATAAACTATTAATACTTACATCATGCCGACAATATTTTCCATGTAGGTAAGGTGACAGTCTTCTTGTGATTGTTAGTAAAAACGTTGTCCTTCCCAAATCGTAACTCAACATCAAAACTGATTACACGTTCTTTTCATTTCCGACAGTAAGGGATGTCAAAAGTTTGTAGTGTTGAAATCGTAGTGATAACGTTATGGTGCTGCATATGATTTTTCCCCCAAGTTGAGTGAGCTGAACGTTGCTGTAACTCGTAACTCGAACTTTAAACAGCATATATGTTTTTCCATTTCCACTTTTCTATTGCGACAGTAAGGGATTTCAAAATAGTTTGTAGTGTTGAAATCGTAGTGATTACGTTATGGTGGCGCATATGTTCTCTCTTCCAAGTAGAAGAGCTTTCTTCAACTCGTAACTCGGTATCAAAAGTGCTTATACGATCTTTTTATTTCCAATTTGATATGGCAACATTAAAGGATTTGTAAAAAGTTTGTAATATTAAAATCGTAGTAATAACATTATGGTTGTGTATATGCCCTCTCCTCCAAGTTGCGAAAGCTTAACGTAGCTGTGTAGTTTAATTTTCTTCAACATCAAAGAACTCAATAATATTGTTTTTTCGACATTTTGAATACGAAAATTTCCAGTTCATCTTGCTTTGGAATAAAATGTCCACGCTTATACTTGTTATGACGATGAACTGGAAAAAAATGAAAACATGATTTTAGAATTCTTTATATATATTAATGAAAACTTACCTTTTCCAACATGTTTTTATGTAAAAGTAATTTTTTAAGCAGAATATTTTGAAAGTAGGACAATAGTTGTTAAATTAATTATATTCGATGGTAATAAAATATAATTTTATTCGGAAAAAAACTTTTTTTTGTAATTCTGATTCAAATTTGCATACATATATGGTTCCATATATGATATCATATATGGTACATAGTTTACATACGACAATACATAGCCATATATGAACAAAAAAAAAATTTTTCCATATAAAAGTGTATCAAAATCTAAAAAATTTTTCAAATGTAAGAATTTCATAAATTCTTAAAGATTATTGATTATTTTCATTAAGGAAATGATTAAAAAAATTAAAAATCAGAAATCTTTTGTAAATGAAATATGTCTTGAATCGGAAATTGTTTCTATCGGAAAAGTTTCAGAACCTGGGACTTTTTTTATCATAAAAATGCTTTAAACCAGTGGTCGGCAGAAAGAGAATATACAAATGCTTTAGTGTATGAATATAAATATGCATGTGTTGGTGTATTTCTTAAACAAAGCGTCATCAACCAGTTTATTGTTGTATTTTTATGCTCTTACTTGTGAGTTTGGTTAACATGCGTGTTATATACGTGTAAATTGCCGATTGTGTTCGGGTTCTGAGTGCTATGGGTGCCGATCACTGCTTTACAATTTTGGACATGTTTCTAAAGAAAACATTTTGTTAAATAAGGGCTATGCACTAAAAATCTTAACAAATGGTGAAAATTCGACCACAGTTTCCATGTTAGAAAAAAATTTGAGTAAAAAAAAAATATTTTTCTAATTATAATAATTTTTTGTGAACTTTATTGCGTCAAAAAAATTTTAAATTAACAATTTCATTGGTAAAAAGCTTGTAAAATTACAAAAAGGTCATATTTTTTAAAATAGGAGGTAGTAGCAAAAATAAAAAAAGGACTTGTCATTTTACAAGGTTTTTTTTAGTGTATGATCGTATAAGAAAAAAATCCGATCAAAAGTATACTTTTCTAAGATATAAATCGATTAATAATATTCGCAAGCGTGTTTTTCATAAACAGAGAGTTTAATACAAAAAAACTAAAACAAATGACTTAAGAAACAAACATTTTTTAGTGCTTACCTAAAAAAATAATATTAATTATTATAGCAACGAAAAGCAACACCATTCAAAATTATTTAAAAATTAATAATCTATTAAACAATTAGTGCTTTTGAATATTGTTTTACTTCGAAAATATTGTTTTAATTGCATTCAAAGATATTTTTTTTTTTTACAAAAAAAAAACTGTTCAAACTTTACGTATTCATCGGTTGTTTATTTACAAAAACATTTTTAACTGTAAAACTAATTCTTATTTCTATTTTCTTTCTTTGCAGGTAAGAAACATTGGATGTAAAAAAAACTAAGCCAAACAATAAAAAAAATCCTATAAATGAGTTTAATATTCTACAAAAAGGTGAGACGAACGAATGTTCAACATGTTAATTAATTAGAAAATTCTGTACAAGAACTAGTGATTAGGAAAGAATTTCCTACACCTTAAAAGTTCAATTTAAATTCCGACATCCCAACATATATTTAAGTTATTTCTATGAGATGTTAGTAAAGGTTAGATCTATAAAATTTTCTTTTGTACTAATTCTTCCTAATGTTCGAGTGTTGACTTATAAATTACAGTAAAATCAACTTGCCTTCTCTAACACTGTTCTCTTCACTTCTTTAAAATTCTTATAGTTTGTGCAAAATAAATTTAAAAAATATTTTATTAAACGTATTCTAACAAAGTCTTTTTACAAAATAGTTAACATTTTCTACCAAAAATTACAGAAATGATTATCTCATGTTTTTTCTCTCTCCTTTTGGTTTTTTTGTTCTATCAAAACAAAACAATGTAAAATCTTAACGATTTTTAGTTTTTCTTTATTCCTATTAACCCTCCAGAAAAACTCAAAGGAAAAATAATAAAAAAATAGTAAAAAATAAAAACAAAATGTAAAACAAAAAAAAATATAAAGAAAATTATAAAAGATATATCCATCAAAGAAATCAAACAACAACCAGACAGTTGAAGAAGCAAAAAAAAAACAAAAACCTTAAATAACCATGTACCATCCACAACTACAACAACAAGAAACGAAAATAATAATAAAAAGTCTCATGAGGTTTAGCTGACTTCATTTCTCTGTTGTTATTTGAAAAAAGTCAATAAACTGCAATTTTTACAACGTGCTGTTTAAGATTTTTTATTTTTTTTTTTTTCATTCTGTATTATTGTTGGCTAAAAAGCCACATGTGGCAGTTGTTAGAACTACTACCAGAGCTGTCTATAAGATAATAATGTTGATGTTAAAAGCAAAAGAAGATGAAAATAAAATAAAAAAAATAAAACAGAAATAGAGAGACTAGCAGTTGTACAATTTTATATAGCAAAAAGGGCAGGGTATGCTAAGGTTCAGAGAGCGATTTTTTTTTGGGAGATTTTTTAGAGGAATTGTATTTCTTAGTTGTTACTTAAAACCGTAATTAATTCCTTCAAGAACTAAAGCAACCTCTGAGAAACTCCATTTTTACACCCAACACTACGATGCCATACAGTCTCAGATTCTGAGATTTTTCTATACGAAAAATATCTCAGACCTGAGACTTTTTCGATACGAAAAATATCTCAGAAACTTTTTCTATACAAAAAATGTTTCAGAATTTGTTTCTTTTCTATAGGAAAAATATCTAAGCATCTGAGACTTTTTCTATACGAAAAATGTCTCGGAATCTGAGACCTTTTCTATACGAAAAATGTATCAGAATCTGAGAATTTTTCTATAGGAAAAATTTATCAGAATCTGAGAATTTTTCTTTACGAAAAATCTCTCAGAATCTGAGACTTTTCTATAAGAAAAATTTTTCAGAATCTGAGAATTTTTCTATACGAAAAATTTCTCAGAATCCGAGACTTTTTCTATACAAAACATGTCTCAAAATCTTAGACGTTTTCTATACGAAAAATGTCTCAGAGTCTGAGACTTTTTGTAAACGAAAAATGTCTCAGAATATGAGACTTTTTCTATACGAAAAATGTCTCATAATTTAAGAATTTTCCCATACGAAAAACGTCTTAAGAATCTGAAACTTTTTTACGATAAATTCATCAGAATCTGAGAATTTTTCTATGCGAAAAATGTCTCACAATCCGTGACTTTTTCTATACGAAAAATGTCTTAGAATCTGAGACTTTTTCTATACGAAAAATGTCTCAGAATCTGAAACTTTTTCTATACGAAAAATGTCTCAGAATGTGAGACTTTTTCTATACGAAAACGTCTCAGAATCTGGGGGAGTTCAAAAGTTAATAATTCCATATTTTTTTTTAACTACCCAAGAATGTTATTCCCAAATGATTTTATTAAATCACCGTTTTTTTTTGTTCGGGTTTTATACAAGTTTTTCGAACGTTATTTAAAAACATGGTGCGTTATGAATTAACGACTACCTCGTGACGTTTAATTAGAATGAATAAAAACAAAAGACTTAAGCAACAAACTTTCTTTAAACATAAAAGCGTATAGTTTTATTTTTTCTTTAACATTTGATTTTCCCGAGTGAACTGGCAAATTTTTAATTCTATTAGACCCAAAAATTATGTGGCCCAAGTTTGAGGTCAATCGGATAAAATTAGCTCGTGACGTGATCAAAGTATTGGATTTTTAAAAAAATTTTAAAATAAAAAATATGTCTTGCGATAAACCAAGTTTATTAATTTTCATGCGCTGAACACGACTATCAGAAATCGGTCGAACGGTTCTCCGTGACCCTTTTATGGAGATTAAGCCAATGTTGGTCCGCTCCCTTTAGTGGGCATAGATATAAAAAGCATAAAAAAAGTTTGTTAATATTTATCGCGAGGGGGAAGGTGTCCTCCAACTACCCCACCATCACTCATCACAGCCAAATTAAACACTCTACTCTCACTTGTTTTTCAATATTTTTGAAAAAAAAAACAAAAATACAAAATTTTGATCTCCTGGAACCACAGGATTGATATTTCCCTATTGGCCTAACATTTGTGCTACGTTAGTTTGAGTGTAAGACAAAAATATGGGTAGGGTGTCCATTAAAGTGAACCATGTTCTAAAATTTTTGGATTTTCACTGCTCCACATGCCTGGACTTGTTAAACTATCCAAAACAAATACCTGGTAAAATTATGATCAAAAAATTTTTTAAAAAACCAAAATTTTGATTGAAGGTCGCCAAGATTTAAAATGATCACATTTGCGTCAAATTAATTGTCAATGAGAATCGTTCGGCTGATTTCAAGCATTTTTTAATATTTGTTTTAGCACATCAAAATTATTCAAAAAGACATATATTTTTTGTTATTTTTTTTTAATTACAAAATTTAAGACTTTGATGGCCCGTGGTGCCTGGGTTAATCTTATCCGATTTACCACAAATTTGTACAATATAATTTTTGGCTTTCGTAGAATAAAAATTTGCCCGAACCATTGGGTAAAGCAAAAGTTAAGGAAAAATGTTACTCTACTCTTTTATGTATTAAGAAAGTTTGTAGCTTAAGTCTTTTGTTTTTATTCATTCTAAATAAACGTTACGAGTAAGTAGTTATTCCGCCATGTTTTCAAATGATTTTTTTTTTTAAGTAACTTTTTATAAAAGTTATTTATATAAAAGGTACTTTTTGTAAAAGGTACTTTTTATAAAAGGTGCTTTTTATACAAGTTGCTTTATATAAAAGGTACTTTTTATAAAAGGTACTTTTTATAAAAAGTACTTTTTATAAAATGTACTTTTTATAAAAGGTACTTTTTATAAAAGGTACTTTTTATAAAAAAAGGTACTTTTTATAAAAGGTACTTTTTATAAAAAAAAGGTACTTTTTATAAAAGGTACTTTTTATAAAAGGTACTTTTTATAAAAGGTACTTTTTATAAAAGGTACTTTTTATAAAAGGTACTTTTTATAAAAGGTACTTTTTATAAAGATACTTTTAATAAAAGGTACTTTTTATAAAAGGTACTTTTTATAAAAGGTACTTTTTATAAAAGGTACTTTTTATAAAAGGTACTTTTTATAAAAGGTACTTTTTATAAAAGGTTCTTTTTAAAAAAGGTACTTTTTATAAAAGGTACTTTTATACGATTTAAATCCAAAAAATTAAACTTTTTCTTTTCGTTAAAAAATATGGTTTTATTAAGTTCTGAACCCCCAAAATTATGTAAAATTCTATAACAATCCCATAAAATACCTGAGGAGACCTTCTTTTTGAGTTATTTTTTTCATTTGCCATTTATTTTGTTCCTCCTTTTTTTCAAATCTTATTGTTGTTGATACAATATTAATGATATTGACGAAGAAAATAATGATGGCAACAAAAAGTAGAAAAAATATGAACAAAAACAATATTACAAACACAATTATTAATAATAATCATGATGTTACATAGTTTTGTAAAACAATATATAAAGCATAAGAAATATTGATTTTTTTTTCAAAAATTATATTTAAAAATTATACTTGTTTTTGCGTTATTTTTTTATGTTTCTAACATAATTATATTGTGGTTAGAATTTTCTCAAAAAGGTTTATAGACTACAATCGCATTGTTAAACCATAAAGACAAGCAATAAATGTATTATGCTGGTTTTGTTAACTAACTACAAAAAATAAAAAATTGTACTTTAAGTATACACTACAGTTTTTATTACGATTTTTCTAGTTTGTGAAGTCTGCTTTTTCCCTTTACAAAAATTCAAAAAAAAACAAGTAAGAAAATTATAGTCGGTCAAGACCGACCATAAAATACCCTACACCAGAGTTTCCCGGAAAATGGGTCCCAAGTTCAAACATGGACTGATTAGATCTATATTTTGTCAAATCTTTAATAAGTGTAAAAAGCACTCACTAATCAAATTTGAGTGGAATAGGCTTCTTTTTGTTGACAATAAATCACTTCAACTGAATATCGGACGAAATTTCCACATGGGACCTATGTCCAAAAATGGTCCGATGATAATCAGATTTGATAAGGTTATTAAAGTACGCGTTTAACATACACAAACAGAATTTTAATTAAATATTTTCTATTTTCATGAAATTTGAGAGATTTATGTGAAAATCGCGAAGGTGGTTTGTATGGGGGCTACAATAAGAACTGGTTCGATTTCTTTAAAATTTGGAATGGTGATTTGTGTTGATAAAACATGATTACCTGCCAAATTTCGAATAGATACCTGTTAAAATGCGTCTATTAGAGTCATTTGAGCCAAAACAAAAGAGGACCTTTGTATGTGGGCTAGGTCTAAATATGGACCGATTTTTTCCAATTTCAATAGGCTTCGTCCTTGGGCCAAAAGAGGCTTAAGTTTCAAATTTCAAGTCAATTGATTAAGAATTGCGACCTGTATCGTGTTTACACCGTTTACATGGACAGACGGACGGACGGACGGACGGACAGACGGACGGACGGACGGACATCGCTAAATCCACTCAAAAAGTGATTCTAAGCCGATCGGTATACTTAAAAGTGGGTCTAGGACCAATATTTCGGGTAGTTACAAACATCAGCACAAACTCATTATACCCTGTACCACAGTGTGGTGTAGGGTATAAAAACGAAAAAAAATGTGTTTAGAACGAAGTGTTTTATTATTAATAACAATAATAATGATGATTATGGTGGTATGTTATTGTTATATAGCCTGCTGTTTTAAAACTGTGTGAAAAGTTTAGATAAAAAAACAAACTATTGTTGTTATTATAAAAAAAAATAGAAAAAAAATTATATATTTGTACTTAAAATTTGAACTTGACATTAGAATATAAAATGCATAAGGTTATAACTAGATTTAGGGAGAAAAAAGCAAAAAAAAAATATTTTTCGTTTTTACAAATAAATTTTTGGAGAATAAAATTCTCATTTTAAAAATTTAAACTGAATAAAATAAACCTAAGCCAAGGAAGCTAGAGAATTAAAATTTGGAATGTAGATTCACCTTCCAGAAAAATTATAATTATTCACTACGAGTGAGTTTTTGAAAATTCGGTTTCTAAGAGGGTAACAAAGTGAATCTTTGTTACTTTTTTATATATTTGGAAAAAAAAAAACAATTCTTATAAAGTAACATTTGAAAATTCCAATTTAAGTGGTGCAAGAAGGGTAAAAAATTGTACTTTTTCCCCTGAACCCTGAAAACTGTTTTAGAAACTTTTTTTTTTTCGACTGTAATTACTATTTAGAAAGTTTCGATGTTTAAAGGGTAAAAAAGTGTACTCTCGGTTTTGCCGAAATCATGGTCATTCAGATTTGATGTTTAAAATGAAGGATACTCGATAGTGTCTTATACAGACAGTCGGAATGGCAGTTGTAGAATGTCTAAAAATTGATCAAGGATCAATAACACTAGTTTACAAATTAAAAAAAAAATGCGGTCCACGACATTTTTCATTTGTTTTTTATGTAAAATCTTACGTTGCACACAGGGCCAGCATGATCCAATTCCGGCCAAAAGTCTTTATCGTTGTTGTATCCGCTTGAAAATGTGCTTCTAGAGAAATTCGTGGTCGCTGATTTCAAAATTTAGCTAAAAACCAAAAAATCAAAATGGCGGATCCAATATGGCGGACAATTTTTTTTTTTTTTTAAATTGTCCGATTAAATCTAATTTTTGTTTTATGCGGGTCTTGGAGTTACTGAATAAGAATTGCTACTCCGAATTTTTAAAAACAAAATGGCGGACTAAATATGCTTCTTATAGTTTAAAGAATTATCCAACTCTGGTCAAAAGTCTTTATCGTTGTTGGATCCGGCTGAAAATGTGCTTCTAGAGTATTTCGGGGTCGCTGATTTCAAAATTTCACTAAAAACTAAAAAAAACAAAATGGCGCATCCAATATGGCGGACAATTTTTTTTAATAACTGTCCGATTTACCTCAAATTTTGTTTTAAGGGGGCCTTGGAGTTACTGAATCTGAATTACTGGAGTGAATTTTGAAAAACAAAATGGCGGACTAAATATACCTAGTAAAGTTTGTTACAAGTAATTAAAAAACAGTTATATTCCTTTTCTTTGTTGAAGCTAGCTGAGAGTGTAGTCTAGTAAATTTCAGGGTCGGTTATCTTAAAATCGAACTGATAAAATTCAATATAGCGGAATGATCTAACTAAAAATTAGTTTTAAGAGTATTAAGAGTGTATGAAGTTAAATCGACGCACATAATTTATATATATATATTTTTTTTATTTTTGATATAAATATGGAAATGGTGTAAATGACTTACTTAGTTTCAGAAAAGCTTTTGGAAATGGTGACGACAAATTCTTCACTCTTTTTCTATATTTTGGAAATTCAATAAAAAAACTTTGAATTTAATTGGAAATGGTGTAAGTGATATTTTCCATAATTCTACAAAAAACTAGAAATGTAGATATTTTTTTTTCTACACTTAAGGCACTCTCTGACGATAAAAAAACTATTCAAGCCGTAAAACATTATTTTGGGTTAAAATATTTTTTTAAAAACAAATTTCGGACCACTGCATATATAGCTGTAATATCGCCATTTATCATTTCGAGCAAGTTTGGGCAACTTTTTTCGAAAGATATGTATCCATTCTATATCAAAACAAGTAAAAAAGTTAAATTCGGCCTTGCCGAATGTAGTGATACCCTCCACAATTTAAAAAAGATTATTGCAAACAACTTTATTTAAAAGGAAAATACTTCTGAAAAAAAAAATTGAAAAAAAATTTCCGCGAAAAAAAATTTTGGTAAAAAAAAAATCCGCGATTTTTTTCTTTTTTTGTCAAAAAATATGTTTGTACTTGTTTAAATACCATTTGGTGCTCAATTATGTTCACATATGTCAACCAGAAGCCGAATTAAAGCATTTTGTGTTTTTAGGTTATGTTGAATGTACTGAAATTTTTGAGGTGTGCTTACATTTTCGTTCATAACTTTTGAACCGCTGAACCGATATCGCTCAAATGCAATACCAAACTTCTCGGGAGAACTTCCAATATATATGTTAAGTTTCAGTCATCTCTGTGCAATATTTTGTCCGCGAGAGCATTTTCAACAGACAGACAGACGGACAGACGGACAGACGGACAGACGGACAGACGGACAGACGGACATCGCTAGAATGTCTTAAAATCGATCGGGCATCATGAATATATATACTTTATAGGGTCCCAGACCGATATTTCGATGAGTTACAAACGGAATGACAAACTTATATATACCCTCTATCACTAAGTGGAGGGTATAAAAAATATAGACCGATTGTATCAAACTGAGGATCGCTGATGATTTTTTCGGCGCGAGGTAAATAGCTAAAAAATTATAGCTTTTTTCACAAAAAACGCGAATTGCTGCCAAGCAGATTTTCGTTACAAAGGCTTATATATAAGGTTGAACCACTCAAACAAAAAGTTAAACATTAGCTATAGAAAATTGGAAAAAAAATTAAAAAAGTATATCAACTTTTAAAATTTTTTTACCAACTTTTTTAACTTTGAAGACCTGTCAAAGGAAAGGGTGTAATTGGATCATAGTAAAAAGTTCAGAAAACCTGCTTTTATATATGCCCAACAAACTGGTAAACATTTTTTTGAGAATTTACAAAAAAGGACTTTTGGCCGGAAATCGATCTGTCTGGCACTCTGTGCGTTGACTTCGAAAATCGACTCCAAAATTTTTAAAGTAAAACAGTTTTCGAGATATTACCAACTTTTCAAATTTTTAAAAAAGTGGTTTTACTTAAATTAAAATATCTCCAGAACAAATTGATTGATTTCATTGTTTTTGGTTTTAAATATATACCCTTAGAAGCTATTAATCCATATATATCAACAATGTTGCTTCAATTTGACCAAAATTCGGGGAAAAAAGTAAATTCAATTAAAAATTTCAGAAAGACAAACATTTTTTAAAATTTGTTTCTCTCTTTACATATCAGGTCTAATCTATTACGAAGAAAATAAGAGGTATTTTACAAAAATCCGTTGAAAAATGTAAAAGTTGCGTGCATTAAAGATGCATAATTCGATTTTTATACAAATACAGCTATATTTGTGTGTTTTACCACAGTACAGACTAGTATGCAAACAATGGTGCTAATTTCGTACTTTCCAATACGGTGTTATGGTTTTTAGTACAGAATTATCATCGCTGCCTTGTGTATGTGTGCCTGTACGTGTGAGCATTTGTGTATGTATTTATGTTGTTTGTTTACGTTTTGTATAAAACGTCAAAAGTTACACCGTGTGCTGTCACTTATACTTACACACATCAAATGCAACTCTGTGAACCTACTACTCATGTACTGTGGTTTTTACATTCGGCACACGCAAGATTAACAAATATAACTGTTTTCGTATAAAACTGAATTTGTGCATTTTGGTTCAATTGTATGTAACTTCTACAATTTTTGACGGATTTTGTTAAAAAACGTCTTATTTTCGTCGTAATAAATCAGACTTGAACCCAACTTTCAAAAATTTAACTTTAAAAAAATTTAATCTTTATGGAATTGGTTTTATTTTGTAGAGCAGAAAAAATAAAGGGACACGTATTTTTTTTAGCGGCCCTAATTCATATTAAGGGGGTAAAAAGGAGAGGGAAAGACAATGCCATTTTTCAGTTTTTTTCCTTTATCTCCTATATTATGCAAAGAAACCTAGTCATGTTACATACCAAATGAAAGGTCTTTGGAAACCTATCTACTTGTGCTAAGAACGTGTCCAAACATAAAAAACTGAAAAAGGTCAATTTCCCCCATACAAATCGCCCTCCCTAAAAATGAGTTTGGGACGCTAAAAAAAAAATACGTGTCGAATTAATTTTTGTTCTTAACAACATATCCCAATTTCATGAAGATCGGAGGGTGACACCAGGTTGACTTCCCTTGTGAGTAAAATTTACAATAAAATTTAATTTTTATACCCTCCAACCACAGTACGCGGGTATGCTCACTTTGTCATTTCGTTTGTAACGCATCGAAATTTCGCTCGGGGACCCCATAAAGTATATATATTATTGATCTATGATCGATTCTAAGACATTCTGTGAATGTCCGTCCGTCTGTCTGTAGATAACACAATGCAGTCCAAAATAAAACAGCTAGACTCCTGAAGTTTGGCACAAATATGTCTCATGTTCATAGGCAGGTTAAGTTCATGAATGGGCAAAATCAGGCCAGGGGGAAAAAAGTTCCCCCTTGAAGAACTGAACTAACATCTGAAAAAATACAATTTTTTTACATGTTTACATCAAATCTGATCAGATAAGATCAAATCGATTTTTACGCGGGCTATTTAGAAACATTAAAAAATTTGAAAATATTTTTTTTTGAGCATCCATAAAAGAGTTCAAAAAGACTCAGAAAAGAATAAGAACATACATACTCAGAGTTTTTTAAGAGTCATTTAAGAGCGCTCAGTAAGAGGGACCATTTTAGATGAACTCCAAAAAAAAAAAAAACTTGTTATATTCATTTTTTGATACCTCCTTAGTGACAAGAATTCCTTGTAATTTTACAAGCTTTTTTCCAATAATTTTGTAATTTTACAAGCTTTTTACCAATAAAATTTTAAATTTAATATATTTTTGACGCGATAAAACTTACAAGGAGATTTCGTGATTTTACTAGATTTTTTGCTGCCTTCTATTTTACGAGAATTCCTAGTAGTTTTACAAGCTTTTTACCAATAAAATTGTAAATTTACAACTTTTTTAGCGCAAATACAAGGAATTCTCGTTAATTTACTAATTTTTTTTGCAAAAAACCTTGGAAATTTTGTAAGATAACAAAAAAAAAATTAAAAACAAAAAAATGTAAATTTCGGTTGAATTTTTTTTGTTAAAAAACAAGAAAAACTTTAAAATATTGTTAAAATAGGATAACGAGACTTTTTCTAGTAATTTGACAAGGTTATTTTTTTTTTGTAGAAAAAGCATTCATCCAAAAATGTTTTCTGAGACTCTTTTATGAGTATTTTTAAAGTCCAAATGTACGCTGGGAATACTTTTAAGCAGTTTTCTGTTTTCGAGAATCCCCAAAAAGTTTGTTTCTTAAATCTTTTGTTTTATTAAAGCAAAATCCGTAAACAATGTAATCAACCCATTACTTCTGTTTATGACATTCATTACAATATATTTTTTTTCATTAATTCTTTATGACTTTTAAACTTAAATCGTAATAAAATGTTAATTTATTAATAAACACAACAATTTTTTTTTTGTTTAAAAATTTTCTTTTTACTATAAATTTAAAAATACATAAATTATTGAAAAGCATATAAATTTTATTATTTATTTTTTTTTTTTGCAACAAAGTGCAAATATACGTGTTATAATAGTCCTTTTTGTTTAAGCTTCTTTACGATATGATTGTTAACCATATATCTGAAAGTCTGTCCGTCCGTCTGTCCTACGAATATGTTTGTTTATGTTACAATGACTTGTAACATGAATGAAACTACCACTAAATAAATAAATTGCTTTATAAATGAAACAGTAACAAAAAAAAAAAAAGTTAGTGAATAAGTGAAAAAAACCCAACTTGACTTCTTGTAAAAACTAAACAACAAGAACATTCAATACAACATCTTCGATACATGAATAATTTTTATACAAACTATGATACCGAAAAAAAAAATCGACTACTACGACATAAAAACATATAAACAAACAAGGTGGTCGCTGGCATTGATTATTCCCTTTGAAATGATTTTCAATATCCCTATGGACTATAAATGAAATAAAAAACACAAAACATTGCAAAAAAATCAGAAGAGACCTTAAACATATAATCGTGGCTAAAAATATAACCAACAGCCTATAAATTGTTAACAAGTCACAACTATAATTTAAATAAACAAAAAAAAAACACAAATGTTGTTTAGTAATAAATAAATTCCTTGGATGTCTTTTTTGTTTACAATTTCAGTTTCATTGAATGATTTAACATTGAGTTTTTAATTGGATTAAAATACTATAAAAAAAATTTAAACAAGGAAGGTATTCCAGGCAAGATCCAATGATTTTCCGAAAACTTTTATATGTTATTCAGGATAAAAATTTGGGGGTTCCGTTTAAAAACCCAAAATCCTTTTAAAACAGTGGTCGGCACCCATTGCACCCAGGTGTATAATGAAATTGGCTATTTGCACGTAGACAACGCGAATGTCAACGAAACTCGCAACTGAGAGCATTAAAAATACAAATATTTTATTTAGTGTCATGGTAGCATTTAAAAAAGCGGGTAGATGAAGCTATGTTTTAGAAAATTGTAAAAATGTTCCCTCTTTCTGCCGACCACTGTTTTAAAAAGTTATAAGGGATTTTTGTCCTAAGACTTATACACTTAGAAAATGATTGCAGTTACTACAATTTCAGTTGTTTTTGTATGAAAAATCTTTTTTTGTGTAGTTATTTTAAAAAATAAATACAAAAAATTACTACATTGCAGTAACAGTTGTTTTTTGTAGTTGTTTTTAGTCTATAAAACAAATGTATTTGTCTAAAAATGTTTAGAAAAGCGGATTAGTTGAACGATTTGGAAGTGTGGGGTGCAGCGGGAACTATTACCAAATTAATTAATTAGTTTAGTTACAATTTATAAAATGTAATAAAAATATTTTTTCTTTTTTAATAAATTTTACCGTCTTTTAACGTTTTAAAGATTTTTTTGTTAATAAAAAAATTCAGACCATTTGAGTTACAGTAAAAACAACTATAATTTGAAGTTGTTTTTACCGTTTTCTGTAGTTGTAAATCAATAGTTAAAAACAACAACATTTTTTGATTGATTTTACCATAAAATGTAGTTGACGCCTAAACAACAACAAATGTAGTGGTTTTAACTGTCTTTTGTAGTGGAATCTACTGTCATAATTTGGAAAGGATTAAGTTTCTTGCAAATATCATCTTTTTTATAAATATATTTTTATTCTTATTGTTTCTCCAAGCAGATTATTTTCTTGGGTTACCTTCCTTTCAAAAATCCTCGTCTTTTAAAATATATTCTTATTGTTTTTTTTTTTTTTTTAAGTAGATTCATTTTTTGTCCAGTTTATATTTCTTAGGGCTATTTTTATCGATAATTAACACCTTGCATTTCATGCTGCGCTATAATGGTATTAAAAGCCTGAACGTGTCATTTTATTGCTTGATTTTAAGCACATTTTTTGTTTAAAATTTTATTTTATTGCTATAAATAAGATCAATTTCTTTAAAGAATTCTGGTTCTGTATGTAACTTATATGTTGTTTTTTATGTTTTTTGCATTAATATATTGATTTACATTAAAAGATTATTATTTATACAAAAAAATAACCTTGTAGATAAGAAGTGGTGTAAAAAAAGTTTTAAATTTTTAAAGGACACCTGACTATTTTTACACTGTGCTACACAAACAAAAAAATTTAGGGGTTCTTATAAAAAAATTCGAATCTATGAAGATTACGGAAATACTTTTAGTTTTTCTCGATCACTTTGTTAAGTCCTTTCTATTAGCAAATGTGTTGAAAACGCGAAATTCTTGAATTAAAACTTCAAAAAATTAAAACCTTGTTGTTTTACAATGGATTATTTTTTTTACATATTTTGGGTTGTTCAATTAAAACATGTTCCCAGACAATCAAAGTTTTGGGTTTATAAAAATTAAAAAAAAAAAATATTTAAAAAAAAAAAAATATATTCGATTAGAGTTTTATTCTAGTTCGAGGCCCAAAAATATTTCTATATATGATATTGTCATAATAGAGTATTTTTAATTTATTGCTTTAAAAAAGTTACTCATCTCATAGTATGTCTGTACTGATCAGTTTCATCCCCACTAAGGAATCTTCAGCAGACTTTAGAGAATCATCGTTGGTCAATCAAACATCAAACCAGACATAATATTTGATATATTTCACAAGTTATTTGAGAAATACTATTATGCTGAAGATTCCTTAGTGGGGATGAAACTGATCAGTACAGACATACAATGAGATAAGTAGCTTTTTTAAAGCAATAAATTACAAATACTCTATTATGTGTCCTCACGAAACTCTCAGGTTCTAAAGCAAAAGACCCAGATTCTGAAACAATTTTCCAAGTTTTCTGATTTTAAAATTTTTCTGAATCATTTTCTTAAAGAGAAAGTTTATAATTCTGAGACACTATCTCAATATAAAAACTTTAAGTATTTATAAAATTCTTTCTACACTAAACAAATTATGTCATTTACTGTTTGTAATTTATTTAAAAAGTTTTACGTTTTGTCGTTTTTAAAAGAAAACCCATTTGTTTTAAGTTTAGTTTTTTTAAATGACTATTTCTGTTCTTTGTTTCAAAAATAACAACACAAAAAATAAAGACTTTCATTAAGGGTACTTTCCACTATCACACTTTTCCATAATACACTCAAAAAAGTATGTCGGTAAAATCTACTACAAAAGACAGTTGTTTTGACTACATTTTGTTGTTGAAAAGGCGTCCACTACATATTACGGTAAAAACAACTGAACATGTTGTTGTTTTTAACTATTGATTTTCAACTACAAAATGTAGTAAAAACTACTACACAAGACGGTATACAGTTGGTTTTACTATACTTGCCTGAAATTTTATTTAAAAAATTTCTTAAACGTTTAAGTGATCGATTTTTATTTATTTAAAAAGCAATACATTTCAGTTGGTTGTATAGAATTTCGACATGAAATTAAAATTTTTTGGTGTATTTATCTGGAATTATAGAAGAAAAAAATTATATTAATAAAATGTTAAACAAAATAAATTGATTGTATTTACCTTTGTCTTTTTAATAGTTCATTTCAAATTTTCACCGCTACTGATCAAAATTTGTCTGGAATAAAAAAAAACGAAATGCTTTGGCAAAATTGATTTATAAAAAAAAAATTAATTTGCAATGTTTCAAAAAAAGTATGTACCTGTTTCGTTGTGTATACAAAGAAAAGAAAGATGGCACCAGGCAACCAAGCCGACAAGAAACTTTTTGTTTTTTTCCGATTGGTTTTTACGCACGCTTATGTGAGCGCTATATTATACACACTTGCTATCTCATTTATTTACTTATTTTCTTTCGCTCAAGAATATTTTTCCAAAAACATATTTTTGTTATAATTAAATTTAATTAATTGTAATTTAATTTATTTAGATATTATTTATTTGGTATAAAAATAATTCCTTCCGCATCCCGCACGACCAACTCGTTCGATACATTCGTTTGCAATAAAAATTTCTAGAAAAAAACAAGTTTTTAGAAAAAAAAACTAAACACAACTACATAAATCAACTATTGCTGCAGTGTAGTATATTTTTTGTAATTATTTTTTGAAACTACTACAAAAAAATGTTGTTTGAGATTGTTTCATACAAAAACGACCGAAATTGTAGTTAAAAACAACAGTTACTACTTACTACACAAACGACCGTCATGTAGTAACTGCAATAATTTTCTGAGTGTACACATCAAAATTTACCAACTTCCTAAAGATTTTTGGATTCTTTTTTGATTGAAACCTAGTCGTATCTAATAAGTGAACAATTTCTGGCCAAATTTTTTAAAAAAAAAATATTTCGCTAACATGGTGAAATTTCGCTTGTATAATGGAAATGTGTGATAGTGGAAAGTACCCTTTAGCACTCAATTTTTAAATTCATTTATTTTTGTTCTGTAAATAAATATAAGTGATTCTTCTTTAATTTTTAAAGATTTGTGTAAGTAAATTTTTTTTAAGTTTTGGCATTTTTAAGGAGAAATCATTAGTATTTACCTATTTGTGTGGGTTATTTTTTTGGAGAAAAAAATTCAAAAAATTATTTATAGAAATATAAAAACAAGTTTGTAACAAGTGACTTTAGTACGATGGGTAGAGTGTCTGGCCAGAATGTAGTTGATTGCGGGATCGATTCCCCAAATTTTGATTAAAATTTTTTTTGGTAAATTAAGTTTTCTGAGACACTGCTCCTTTGTAAAAGTCTAAGACTTTCTCAAATATTTTCTGAGACATATTTCCTATTGAAAGGTCTGAGAATCTATGAAATTGTTTATACAAAAAATTTGCAGACTATGCAACATTTTTTGTAATGTCTGAGACATTTTTCCTATAGAAAAAGGCTTAGAGTCTTAGTTTGAGACATTTTTCTACAGAAGTAGTCTTGAATTCTGTGACATTTTTTAAATAGTAAAAATCTCAGAATATATAAAATTTTTTTAAAATCCGGGACATTTTTCCTAAAAGTCTCAGATTCTGAGTTTTTCCCATAGAAAAAGTCTCAGATTCTAAGGCATTTTTCTTTTCAAAAAGTATGCATTTTTTTCTAGGATTCTAAGGCTTTTTTCCTATTGGAAAGGTCTCAGATTTTCATTTTTCCTATAGAAAAAGTCTCAGATTGTAAGACATTTTTTTTCAAAAAGTATGATTTTTTTTCTAAAATTCTAAGGAAATTGGAAAGGTCTCAGCTTTTCCTATCAAAAATACGTAGGTTCTAATACACATTTCAAATAGAAATAACCCGAGATTTTAGGACATAATCTTCGAATCGGAGACATTTTTCCCAAGGAAAAAGTCTTCGGTTCTGAGAATATTTTAAATATAAAAATATTTTTCCAATAGAAAAAAAATACACAGATTCTTTGTAAATTTTCCTATAGAAAAAACTTCAGAATTTAATATTTTTTTAGGAAAAATCCTCAAATTTTCCCTGTAGAAAAATAAAAAGATTCTGAGATATTTTTTCTATAAAAAAATTCTAAGATTGTAAAAATTTAAAATTTTTTTTTTCTAGAAAAAAAATTTGATATAATTTCCTTTTAATCGTCATTTTCGAAAGAAAAATTATCAGATTTTCCCTATAAAAAATTGTCAGATTTTCCATAGAAAAATTTTAACAAAAATTCGCAAATTATTCCTAAAATCAAAAAAAAACCTTGTAAACAAGAAAAAAACCTTTTTGACAAGAATTCCTTGTTATTTTACAAGCTTTTTACCAGTAATTTTGTAATTTCACAAGCTTTTTACAAATAAAATTGTAAATTTACAGTTTTTTTGACGCGATAAAACTTACAATGAGGTATCGTAACTTTGCTAGATTTTTTGCTACCTACTATTTTACGAGAATAGCTAGTAAAAATTACGAGCTTTTTTGTGATTTTACAAGCTTTTTAGCAATAAAATTGTTAATTTAAATTTTTTTGGCGCAATAAAACTTACAAGGAATTCTCGTGAATTTACTAGATTTTTATTTTTTGTAAAAAAAACTTGGAAATTTGTAAAATTAAAAAAAAAAAAATTTAAAATTAAAAAAAAAAAAATTTCGTTTGAAAATTATTTGTTAAAAAACAAGGAAAACGTCAAATATTGGTAAAAAAAAAGGGTTACGGGGCTTTTTCTAGTAATTTGACAAGGTTTTTTTCTTTTGAGTGTATAGCTAAATTTTTCGTCTAGAAAAATTCCCAAATTTTTGTCTAGAAAAATTTTCGTATTTTTTCTAAAAAAAAATTTTATTTGCCCTGAATTTTTCCTTTAGAAAAATAAATTTTTCCGTTAGAAGAATTTTAGTATTCTCGAAAATGGTTTTCTTTTAAATTCCGTTTGGGGGGGGTGGTAATTTCCTTGTTACCCCCCCCCCCCCGCGGATGTGATCGCAACGCTTTGGTTTTTAAGAAATTTTTCAAAACTCTAAATTTTAATTGAAATTAAGTTTAAATTAAACCCTTGCTTAAACTTATGAAAGGGTCAAGGAAAAGAAATTTTAAGATTTTTTTTTAATTTCTTGAACGTATATTTTGCCTATAGGCAAAAACACAATGTTTTGCAAATTTTAACAAGCGATGTTTCGAAAACCGTTCCACTGATTTTACTTTCTTTAATATTCGTGCTATTGACCTCAAATTTGTACCACATAAGTTTTAGGCCTTGGAGAATTAAAATTTGCCCGGACGTTCAAAAGCAGAAAAAAAATGTATTACCATACAAAAAAATGTCAGTCTAAGGGTACATATATACCTCGCAATCCAGTTTAATCCATAGGAAGGTTGAAATTTTCCTGATTTCATAGGTTTTATTACGATATGAAAATTCGAAAGTTCTCAAGACAATATTTACCGGAATGAACATGATTCCGTGCTAATTTTATTTTAATTTTAAAATTAAAATCAGTTTTTGTGAAGAAATTAAACGAACACAATTCAGAAAAATATTGTGTAAAGGAGATTTTCTGAAATGGGGGCTCAAATCCTGATCCTTTTGTTGACCGGTATTTAACTGGTACAAAGTACCGGCGAACATGTTAGTAAAATAAAAAAAAATTAATATCATATAATTACTATTGTAAATCAAGGGTTAAGTGTACATTGAAAAATTACAAAAATCATATTTAATATAAGAAGTAGCAATTTATTTATTAAAAAGCATAGTAACAACTCCTTTAAACCAAGAGTGAGATTTAAATCTTTCTTTTAACTTTTTTTTCCAAAATCATAAGACTTAAGACACAAACTTCCCTAAAGCCAACACAAGCACTTAAAAAAACTTATGCAAATTTTATAAAAAAAAAAAAACAGTTTTCTTTAACGCTCAAATTATATTTTTGCATAAACGCTTAAATTATTATGCGTTTCTTTACTAAAAATAACAAAATGAGTCATAAAACTATTATAGACACTGTTATGCATAATGTTAAAACATTAACGACTCGCGCACATGTACAAAAGACACGACAATCCATGAAAGGGTTTCTTAATATGTCTTAACATATTTCATAATAGTTGGTTGATTGGTTGCTTAAATTGATTTTAATTCAATCAATGCACAAATAATTGTTCATGGTGTTGTTCATATTGTTGTTTGTTCATATTATTTTTTTTCTTCTTTTGCCTTATAAAACCAAAAAACCACAGACAAATAATCATAAAAAAATCTATGTAAAGTCATATACAATAAAAAAAGAAAGAATAAAAAAAAATTACTGTGCTTAAGAAAAAGAACAATTTCTTATTCTTTTGTTTTAACTGACTTTAGATTTTTGCTGTTTATTTTTTATTCTTTGGATTTCCGGCGGAAAATAACACATACCATGGAGGAAAACATATTATACCAATTGTACATTATACTTCATTTCTTATGCATTTACATTGTACATACAAATTAGATGTATCAAACGTTGGCGACACAGTACAAGGAATACCAAAATACAATTTTACAAAAAAAAACTCAAGTTAATGATTTTATTCTGTTTGCTTTTTTGGTCTTCATGTGTTTTTGTCGCTGTTTTATTTTCTTTAATTTTCTTAAAGAATTATTCGTATGGTAAAAGAAATAAAAAAAAATAATATTTACATAAATTGTATTTCCGTTATGTTTACTTCAATAAATGTATATAATTTTATTTTTAATGTGGCACTTATTGTAACTTTTAAAAAGTTTTGATGGCTGTTATAATAAATCAAAGGCAAAAAAGAAAAGGAAAAAAGAAATGGAACGGCAGGAAGGAAGAAAGGAAAGAAAGAAAAAAATTAAAAATAAAATATAATGCAGGAAAAAAATAATGCATATTATTTCTGAAAATTTACCTATGAAAAAATGGTTCAATAATCTCAGAGCTTGTCCTTGTGAAAAATTATTTGAAGTCTGTGGAAATTTCCGAATGTGCAAATTTTAACAAACTATCAGACAATCAAACACTGAGCAACAAGAACATGAAATTTAATATATTTTTTAAAGTTTGCACACTCAAAATAAATTTTTGGCAAATCAGCAGGAAAATCTTCTGAAAATACATTCATTTTGAGCCATATAAGAAATCTGCTGAATTTAGCGGACACGGTTTGCTGAATGATTATCTAGGTGAAATCAGCAGAGAAATCTTTCAAAACAGCAGAGATATCTGATAAGACATTTTCTAGAAATTATTGGTTTTTAGAAAACTTTCATACCCTCAAAATGTAAAAAAAATTAAATTTTTTAAGGGTGTTTTTTTTTTGGGGGGGGGGGTGTGATGGGGTCATTAGGGGACGTTGAGCGCACCTTTCCATCGTTACAAATATACACGTGGATATTCAATACTAAAAATTTAACTAAATTTTAGTCCAAAAGGATCTAGTGCAGAAATTGGCAACCAATACTAAAATTTTTTACTAAAATTATTGAAAACCAGTAAAAATTACTAATTTTAGCACTTTGAAGATACTAAAATTAGTAAATTATTAGTAGATTTTGGTACAAAATCACTTACTAAAGCTTTTACTGTAGAATTATTTTGAGTGTACCAAATGCTTAATTTATTTTAAAAAATACAAAAAACATGTAAAAAATTTGTATTTTTTTAGAGGTTGGTTCAGTTCATCAAGAGGAAACATTTTTCTCCCTGGCCCGATTTTTCCCATTCACAAACTTAACCTGCTTATGAACATGAGACATATTTTTGCCAAACTTCAGGAGTCTATCTGTTTTATTTTGGACTGCATTGTGTTATCTACAGACAGACGGACGGACGGACAGACGGACATTCATAGAATGTCTTAGAATCGATCATGGATCAATAATATATATGGGGCATTCCATGTCAAACCGGACACTTTGAAAAAATTTTTTTTTAGATTTTCCCAATTAGCTTACAATTTTTAGTACCCTTCGGAAACTCTTTCGTGATAAATTTTCTGATTTTTTTTAAGAACCGTTCAAAAGATATGGAATTTTTAAAAGATGGTAGTTTGTTCCTTTACTCAAACTTCTTCAATAGTGGTCCAAATTTCAAATTTTTTTTTCAAAATTTTTGTTTTTAAAATTTAAATCTCATTTTTGAAAACGTTTGTACTCTTCGATTTTTTTGTAATTTTTTTGTGTAAAACCTCTATCGATTCTACAAATTTTTTGCCCAGGACGATCGTGGGATAACGATTATTACTATTTTTTAAAATTTTTTGAAAAAAATTTATTGTAATTTTCCAATCTTAAAATCATTTCTACTGCTCCAATGGTGCGTCATAGAGGAGTCATTTATAACCACTCTCGGACGCACCATTGGACCGGTAGAAGCTGATTAAATAAAACAAATTTACAAAAAATAAAAAAAATTGTGTGGGGACCGCCTTAACAGTTTAAGATAGAGGGAAGTGTGTTCAGAAAAAATGTTTGGACTAAAAAAATATTGTGGGTCGGTCATACATTTTGGTGCTCTAAGGGCACTATTATGGCAGTTAGAGCGGTTGGAGCAAATTTTAAAAAATGTCGTTTTGTGTGGGAGCCCCCTTAGAAATTGGAAATAGGGTATTGGTTTGTTCCAAAGAAATGTTAAGACGTAAAAATTAATGGGGGTCGGTCTTATAAATGACCCCTCTATGCTGCACCATTGGAGCAGTAGAAATGATTTTAAGATTGGAAAATTACAATAAATTTTTTTTCAAAAAATTTTAAAAAAATAGTAATAATCGTTATCCCACGATCCTCATAGGCAAAAAATTTATAGAATCGATAGAAGTTTTACACACAAAAAATAAAAAAAAAAATTGAAGAGTACAAACATTTTCAAAAATGAGATTTAATTTTAAAATTTAAAATTCAAAAGTTTTGAAAAAAAAAAAATTGAAATTTGGACCATTATTGAAGAAGTTAAGAGTAAAAGAAGTTAAGTAAAGGAACAAACTACCAATTTTTAAAAATTCGATATCTTTTGAACGGGTCAACAAAAAAATCTGAAAATTTACCATGAAGGAGTTTTTGAAGGGTACTGAAAACTGTAAACAAATTGGGAAAATCTAAAAAAAAAATTTTCAAAGTGTCCGATTTGACATGGAATGTCCCATATATACCTTAGGGGTCCCAGACCGATTTTTCGATGAGTTACAAACGGAATGACAAACTTATATATAACCTCTATCACTAACAATCAGTAGAGGGTATAAAAATGGGAGCGCTTCGTGTGCATTTTTACTCTGAAACCGATACCATAGAAGCATTCGACAAACTTTATGTGTCCCTAGATCAGTGGTGGGCAGTGTCCATTGGGCACACACGTACTATGAAATTTAAGGTTTCGTGCGAAATCAAAACAAAGCAATAGCTAAACCAATCGATACCCATACGGTATATGAATACGGGCATTGGATTAGAAATTTCCGATGTTTTTGTAAAGATTTATTGCTTTGCCCACCTAGCATTAATATAAAAACCACCCTAATATGTATATGATTGATTGTCATGTGTGGGTATCATACCAAAGAATGTGTGTGGTTTTTATAATGTTATTTTTTTTTTATTCCTCAGAAGACGTTATAATAATGATGAGTAATTATATAACATAGTTTTTTTTAATATTATACTTAAATTATAGTATACTTACCAACAGAAACCTAAGAACAATTTCTTTTGAATGCTTCTGTTATGTTCTTATTTATCCCACAAAAAGTAGCTCATGTGGAACTATACCTAAGAAGTTGAACCAAAAACAAAAATAAACAAACCTACATTTAGAAATTGAGCATAAATTAAATAGGAATTTTTCGTTACTTGGCCAATAAAATAAGTAGAAGGGGAATTTGCTAGCTTTAAGAAACAAAATTCTTTAATGAGAAAATTAGTAAAAGTGTGTTATTAAGTTGCAATTAAAAATTATTAAATATTTAATACTATAAACACAGTTTAGAAAAATGCAAATATTTATGTATGTAGTAAAAGTATATATATAGCCTGTAGCAGTTATGTTCAGAAAATTGAGAAATATAAGCTGTTTGCAAAAAAATACATATTTCCACACAAAGATCTCTCTGTCGCTCATTTTAGTGAGCGTCTCAATTGATTTTAGAAGATATTTCAGTTTCGAGGATTTGAAGAAATTTGACTTTTTTAACAATATTTTTTAAATATACTTCATCATATTAATGTAAAGTTGCATCAATATGAAGAAATGTTTCAATAATGTTCGTTAACTGTACCACATAATCAATATGATGAAGAATTGTCCTCAATAAGAGGTCACTGTTTTATCAATTTTGTAAAAATATTGTTATTATACTAATGAAAAATTTCATCACATTAATGAAAATTTGTCATCAAAATTGATAATAAACAGTGTCATCATATAGATGATACGCATCATCAATTTGACGTAGCATATCAGCAATGTTTTGATTGATGTCATTGCATCATCATATTGCTGATAAGTTACATTAGACGAAAAATTATGTAACATTTCTTCATATTTATGTAACAATTCATTAATATGAAGAAACTTTTTCTTTTAGTGTATTAGCATACTTTCGGTTATTTTAAGTCTCACTCAAAATACATTTTCTGGTAAAACACTACAATCGGCTAAACGAAATAAAACAAAAGACTTAAGAAACAAACTTCAAAAATTAATTAAGTAACTATGAATTGAAACATATTGCAAAAAAAGGAATACATTTTTTTTAAATGAATTCTCCTTGAAATTCTTTAATCTAAAAGATATTACTATATGATTGTTAAAAAAATATAAAACAATAAAAATTATACAATACCTAAGGAATTTTTCAAAAAAAAAATATTTTTACCAAAATAGGGACTAGATTTTTCAGTTTATTCCTTAAAAAAATCTCCAAATAATGCATACAAATAAACCCAAAACAGTTTAGCATAATATTATAGAAAATTTTTTAATAAAAAACCCAAAACAAAAGACTTAAGAAACAAACATTCTTTAAAGCTAAAACAATACATCTTTTATATACAGCCTTTGGCTTAAGCGACAATGTTGCAAAAACATAACATTGTTTATTTACAAAATCATTTTTGTTAAAAAAAAACGTTAACTAATTGTACTTCTTTTTTTTCCTCTATTTACAGGTAAGAGACATTGAATATTATTGCAGCCAAAAAGAAACTAAAGCTGGACTATAATAATAAAAAATCTTTTAAATGCATTTAAAATTCTCTAAAAAGGTGAGACGTATTAAAGTACAAAAAAAAAGTTAAAAAACAAAGTTGTTTAATTACTTAAACTGACATTTGAAAAAAGTCAAGAATTAAAAAATATATATATCTTCCACCTTAAAGAAGATGCATCGATCGTTGTTTGCATTTATTTAAAACAAAAATGAAAGCGAAATCTTTAAAGCTTTTTTTTGTAATTTTAAAATCCAGTTTATTACATTTTATCTTTACATTCCATTTAACTTTAAATACTTGAAAAAAAAAAATGTAAAACAAATATAAATCTATAACAAGTAGATTTTTCTTTGTAATTTTTTAGTTTCTGCCCTTGACTTAAAGGTAAATACTACCGCCTTTATACGTATTTTAGGTTTTTAGCATTTAAACAAAAATTAACAGCATACCAGATTGTACCTTTAATGTTTTTTTTTTTTTTTCTCTCATCTTCTTTTTAAAAATATCAGAAGATCAAAGGAATTTTTAAAGTTGTTAAGCGACAAAAGCCCATCACAAAAAAAAAGAAACATTTAAAGTACTAGACTATTTACAGACAAATAATCAGTTTCTAGGCTTTTTGAAAATACAACATATTGAGAGAGAAAAAAAATTACTGATAAAGGATTTAACAAGACTGAAAGTTTACTAATTGAGCTCTAAGAATAAGAATTGTAAAATTTATTTTAATGGTTTTTTGAATACTAAGGACTGTTGCATTTGTTCGTTAAAGTGTTAAATTAAGATAAAACTGAAGTTTTTGGATTTGATTTTTTGATAACAGTTCGAAAAGGATTAAATTTTTTTAAAATTTAAACTTTTAAAAGTCGCATGACAAGAAAAAATCACTTTTTGCTTTAATTTTTCTTTTGAAAAACTTCTCGGAATGGTTTTTAACATGATAATGTTTTTAGGCTGGTGTCTAATTTTAAAAAAGTTGCAGAACGCTACCTCAGTTTGACTATATAAGCCAAAAATTAACGAAAAAGAAAACAAGAACTACTATTTTAATTTTCTTTAAACCAAAAATTTTAATAACTTGGGTTTTTTACTTGGTTAATAACTCACCTCGTGGTGAATAAAACCGTTTTTCACCAGCTGGTGAATAAAAAGTAACATAATTATTTTTCAACAAAAAAAAAAAATTTCATCAAATTTTCTTTTTTTCATCAATTTTTTTTTTTCATCAAATTTTTTTCTTCATAAAATTTTTTTTTTTTTTCATAAATTTTTTCCATCAAATTTTTTTTCAATCAAATTTTTTTTTTTTCATCAATTTTTTTTGTCATCAAACTTTTTTTTTTCATCAAATTTTTTTTTTTTTTCATAAAGTTTTTTTTTCATCAATTTTTTTTTCATCAAATTTTTTTTTTATCAATTTTTTCCCCCATTAAAATTTTTTTTCATTATTTTTTTTTTTTTTTTTTTCATAAAATTTTTCTTTGACCAAATTTTTTTTCATCAATTTTTTTTCATCAAAATTTTTTTTCATCATTTTTTTTTTTTTCATCATATTTTTTTCATTAATTTTTTTTTTCATCCAATTTCTTTTTTCATCAAAATTTTTTTTTACATGAAAAATTTTTTTTTTTCATCAAAATTTTAGGTTCATTAATTTGTTTTTAACATAATTTAGTTTTTCGTGGAAAATAAAATCATTTTTTTTACCAAAACTACTTTTTCAACAAGTCTAAGCTTTTCGAATAAAAATTTTCCACTTGTACAAAAACAAGTGAGAGTGTTATATTCTTTGGTGACGAATCTTTTATACTCTCCAAAATTTAAAAACACTTTTTTGCACTTATTTTTGCACTCACTTATGAAATGTACAGCTCTTTTGGTTTTTTAATGGGGTCCTCGACTTATATTTCAATTCGTTTTGCATCGAATAGCAAAGAAATATAACATTATTATTTCTAAAAAAACTTTGCTTTGGCAAGTACACCCAAATCTTCCGCAAAAAATTATCATGATTTAATGTTTTGGGCAAGAGTACAAAATTCGCAGGCATTTTTCTACTAAAAACGTCTCAGAGCCTGAGACCTTTCTAAACAAAAAATGTCTCAGAAACTAAGAATTTTTATATGCGAAAAATTTTTCAGAATCTGAGACTTTTTCTATACGAAAAATGTCTCAGAATCTGAGACATTTTCTACACAAAAGATGTTTTAGAATCTGAGACTTTTCTTTACCGAAAATGTCTATACCAAAAATGTCTCAGAGTCTGAGTCTTTTTCTGTACCAAAAATGTTTCAGAATCAGAAACTTCTCTACGAAAAATACTTTAAAATCTGAGACATTTTCTATTAGAAAAATTTCTCACAATCTGAGATTTTTCTATATGAAAAATATCTCAGAATGTGAGACTTTTTCTTTACGGAAAATGTCACAGAATCTGGGCCTTTTTCTTTACGAAAAGTATCTCAGAATCTGAGTTTTTTTCTATACAAAAAATGTCTCAGAATATGGGACTTTTTCTATACCAAAAATGTTTCAGAATCTGAGATTTTTTCTAAACAAAAAATGTCTCAGAATCGGAGACTTTTCTATTCGAAAAATGTCTCAGAATCTACGACTTTTTCTAAAACGTCTCAGAATCTGAGACTTTTCGATAAGAAAAATGTCTAAGATTTTTTTCCATACGAACCTGAGACTTTTTCTCTACGAAAAATATCTCAGAAACTGAGATTTTTCTATACCAAAAATGTCCCAGAATCTGAGACTTTTTCTGTTCAAAAAATTTTTCAGAATCTATTCGAAAAATGGTTAGAATCTTTATCTTTTTCTATCTGAATCTGAAACTTTTTCTATACGAAAAGTGTCTAAGAATCTGTGATATTTTCTATACGAAAAAAGGTCCCAGAATCAGAGACTAATTCTACCCAAAAAAATTTTTTTTTTTTTTTTTTAATAAAAATCTCACAGGATCTTAAGTTTCTTCCATAAGAAAAATGTCTCAAAATTGGGATTTTTTTATACGAAAAATGTCTCAGAATCTGAAACTTCCTTTACTTTTTCTATTCTGAAAATGTCTCAGAATCGGACACTCTTACTGTACTAAAAATGTTTCAAAATCTGAAATTTTCTCTATACGAAGAATGTGTCAGAATCTTAGAATTTGTCTATTCAAAATATTTTTCAGAGTCTATGAGAAAAATGCTTTAGAATCTTGTCTATATGAAAAATTTTGTGCAGTCCGTATTACTAAGTTACAAAGCAGTACGACTCATTAACCCAGGATATTAAAGGCATTCAAATTTTACATAGGAGGCATTCCACACCAAATGTCCAGCGAAAAAAACATGTGTACCGTAATTTTTCTGAATAGGCTGTATGGATAGCCCTATATGAACTTACAAAATTTCGTTTTTGGTTTTTAAGTTTTCCAAAAACTGGGCTTAGAGGGCGCGGTCAAGTATTGAAAAAGTGGTCAAAATTGTGTCGAGTTATCTTGTTTGAATACTTATCAAATTAAAACGGAATGCACCACAAACCCAAAAATGTATTTTCTTGTATAGTTTTGTATGGGCTATAGATTAAATAAAAATTTTTAGAACCCGTTCTGAAATTTTCCATTTTTTTAAAAAGTCAATTTGTCAAATAGCTTAGATGTTTGTCTATCCACACAAAAAAAATGTGTTTGTCGTTTTTTTCGAGAAAATCGCATTTGAATTTTAAATTTCACAACAATTTAGTAATTTTCTTGTATTTTCTGTTTCACCATAGCGTATGTGTAACAAGAAAATACAAGCAAATTACAAAATTTTTATGAAATTTAATATTAAAATGATATTTTCTCGAAAAAAACAAAAAACGCATGATAGACAAAGGTAAAATTAAAAAAAAAAAAAAATCGGTCTAGAGTGATCTTAGATAAGTTAATTGCAAAAACATTACAGATCATGGTTTCAATCCTTGGCGGCTGCGATTCACATATAGAGATTAATTGATTATTAACTAAACAAATTTGACATTAAAAGTTTTTCTGAAGATTATAATAATTAACTGGATTATATGAAACTAGTAAAAAACACACCAAGATGTCTTAAATTTTTAGAAAAATACTTTTTTCTTTCACACCTTTCTCAATTCAAACCATATATATAAAAAGAAGTGGCTGGATTTTTGATAAATTAAATTTTTTTAAAAATGGATTATTTCAGAACGGGTTCTGAAAATTAAAAAAAAAAATAAAAAATGTAATCGATAGCCCAGAGAAAACTATACAAGAATGTATATTTGTGAGATTGTGGTGTGTTCCGTTTTTATTTAATAAATAATTAAACAAGGCAACTCGACAGAAATTTTACGATTTTTTTAATATTTCACCATGCCTCCTAAGCCCAGTTTTTGAAAAATTAAAAAACCAAAAACGCAGTTTTCTTAATTCCATATAGGGCTATTAATACAATCTATTCAGAAATTCACGGGAAACAGGATTTTCTGAAGCGGGACATTTGGTGTGGAATGCCACATAGACTTTCCTAAATTGTAATTCAAAAATTAAAAAATAGAAATTTCGAAACCATCAAGGTATTTTTTTTGGACCAATAAGCAAATCTTTAAATTCCCAGAATTCTTAAACAGCAAATTCTTACCTTCAATCACTAGTTTTTATACCCTCCACTTAGTGATAGAGGGTATATATAAGTTTGTCATTCCGTTTGTAACTCATCGAAATATCGGTCTGGGACCCCATAAAGTATATATATTCATGATGCCCGATCGATTTTAAGACATTCTAGCGATGTCCGTCTGTCCGTCTGTCCGTCTGTCCGTCTGTCTGTTGAAAATGCTGTAGCGGACAAAATATTACACAGAGATGACTGAAACTTAACATATTTGTTGGAAGTTCTCCCGAGAAGTTTGGTATTGCATTTGAGCGAAATCGGCCCAGCCGATCAAAAGTTATGAGTGAAAGTTTAACGACACCTCTTAAATTTTGAAAACACAAAATGCGTTTACACAGCTTCTACTTTACAGATTAAAATAAAATTTGGTACAGAATAATATTATACCATGTACAATGTCTGTGTAAAATTTTAGAAGAATTGGACAAAGGGGAGTGGCACCTCCCACATTAGCTTAGCATGCAAAATGCTATAACTCGGCTTCTGTTTAACAGATTCGAATGAAATTTGGTATAGAATGATATTTTAGCATGTCTGATCTCTATGTAAAATTTGGGCGGAATAAAAAAAAGGGGTGTAACACCCCCCATACAAACCTAGCATGTAAAATACTATAACTCAAATTCTGATTAACGTATGTAAACAAATTTTAACATGGAGTGTAAATATGGTCTTTGTGGCCTATATAGAAAATATGAGCAAATTTGGAGCAAAATTGGCACATTTAGAAGATGATTTATCTTGGCCTTTAATAAACATATTTAAATACATTTGAAAAATGTTGTTAATATTTTATGTTTTAAGAGTTATAACTCCAGTTTACTTAAATGCTTTTTTTTAATTTATCTGTTTTGGTTCTCGTTCTTTTAGCATACCCGCTAAATTGTAAAACTTTTAATCAGTCTGTGGTATGATGGCTAGAGCGTTGGCTTTTCATACATGGACTCCCGGGTTCGACTTATGTTAGGACTCAAAATATATTTTTTTTTTTTTTTTTGTTTGTTAATATTGTTTATTAATATTGTTTATTATTACAATTTTATTTAAATCACCTAAATCTATACCCTTCATTATATTTATCGAGTCATTGATTTTTCTCAGTTTTTGCAAATATATAAATGTGCTGTAATTAATTATTAATTAAATGTCGTTTTGTTTTTCTTTAAAAGCGAAATTGAATTTTGGTGGAAAAAATATGGTATATTCAACAAAACTTATTTTATACACAGCAGTAGTGGGTTTGTTGTAATTTGCTCGGTTTTTTTTATCTCTTTAAACATAGTCGTTAAATTGCTAAGACTTTCAGAAGCAGTCTATGGTATGATGGCTGCACTGTTGGCTTATCATTCATATGGTCGCAGGTTTGAGTCATGGTCGGGATGAAGTTTTTTTTTTTTTTTTTTATTTATTTTTTAGCTTCAATATTGTTTATAAAATTACAATTTATTAAAATCCCCTTAATAATTTATATTCGGCCTAACAATCTTTTGTATTCTTTGTCATTGGGTAAATGAAATAATTTTTGGAAAAAAAAATTTATTTTCTACATTTTTTTTTTATACCATCCACTCTTTATTTGTGTTTTGATTGTTCTTTTTTTTATAATTTCTTGGATAAGTTCAATATCAAACACATTCAATATATTTATATTTTGCGTCCAATTCTTACAAACGGACAGACGATTTCATTGACGATTTCTGGCAACACTAATTTATCTGTTTTGGTTCTCGTTCTTTTAACATACCCGCAAAATTGTAAAACTTTTAATCAGTCTGTGGTATGATGGCTAGAGTGTTGGCTTTTCATACATGGAGTCCCGGGTTCGAATCATGTTAGGACTCAAGATTTTTTGTTTTTTGTTAATATTGTTTATTATTATAATTTTATTTAAATCACCTAAATCTATACCCTTCATTATATTTATCGAGTCATTGATTTTTCTCAGTTTTTGCAAATATATAAATGTGCTGTAATTAATTATTAATTAAATGTCGTTTTGTTTTTCTTTAAAAGCGAAATTGAATTTTGGTGGAAAAAATATGGTATATTCAACAAAACTTCTTTTATACACAACAGTAGAGGGTTTGTTGTAATTTGCCCGGTTTTGTTTATCTCTTTTAAGATAGTCGTTAAATTGCTAATGAAATAATTTTTGAAAAAAAATTATATTTTCTACATTTTTTTTATACCATCCACTCTTTATTTGTGTTTTGATTGTTTTTTTTTTTTTATAATTTCTTGGATAAGATCAATATCAAACACATTCAATATATTTATATTTTGCGTCCAATTCTAACAAACGGACAGACGATTTTTGCCTGTTGACGATTTCTGGCAACACTGTTAGTAACGGTTAATTTTGTTAGCTTATAGTATAGTATGATCCCTATAAAAAACTAGGAATATATTTTTAAACCTACCACTGGGTATACCTACCACTGGGTATACTTACCACTGGGTATACCTACCACTGGGTAAGTTATTTTAAGCCTTGCTGTGTTATAATCAAACAAAATTGCGAATTTGACATGCATTTTTAATGCTGCCGGTGGTCTAATGGTAGTGTTGTCGGATATTAATTTGGGGGCGCCAGGTTCGTCACCCGGTTTGGCCGAGAGTATAATTTTTTTTTTTTTTTTCATTTGTGGCTTTTTTTTAATTTTACCATTAATAAGTTTTTATTTTGAGTTACTTGATTTTTTTAATTTAAATATTTTAAATAAAATAAGTTAATTAAGTTTTTTTTGTAAATAAATTTTATTCATTAAGAATAAATTTTATAAATATTATTTTTACAAATCAAATCGATTTCAGTATTTTTATGTATGCCAATTGTGGGAAAACGTCAAAAATATTGTGCATAATATTGCGTCGTCTGTAGGTACCTTAATAAGCTAATTTTATCAATATTTCATCGAAAATGTGTAATATTTTACAAAACTATTCCAAACGATGCTAAATTAAATTGAGAAATTAATGGAAGTTAACATTTCGTTTCGTTTTTTTTTTTTTTTTTTGTTTTGATGAATGTTAACAAATTGGAGCGGAAAGCGTTTTTCCGCAATTGTCCTCATAAAAATGGAATTGAATTAAAAACTTAAGAATTGCCTTGTCTTCCCCCTACTTTTTACCCCCTGAATTTGGGCCGCTAAAAAAATATGTGTCCCTTTATTTTTTCTGATCTACAAAATAAAACCAATTCCATAAAGATCCGCGGGTGACAATAGGGAGACGTTTTAATTAATAGTTAAAAACAACAACGTAGACGTCTAAACAACAACAAATGTAGTTGTTTTAACTGTCTTTTGTAGTGGAATCTACCGTTATAATTTTTTGAGTGTAGCAATTTTGATATACATATTCATATAAATTTAAAAAAAAAACACGCTATTTTAACAGAACCGGTGTTTAGAGATTTTCCAGCCCTGGTAATGGGCAAAAAAAATATTTTCTAAACACCATAGACACAGACTATATACAGACTAGACAGTAGAGTTGTAAAACAAAAATGGGTAAAAACTTAGCGATTTTAGAAGATACAGATCGGTTTTTAGCTGGTTTAAAGCATGGCAACACTTTCTACTAGTTAGAAGTGAGTAAAACAATAAAAGCCGTTTTACCTTTTTTTCGTATGGCGTGTTAGAGAATAATCACAATTGGAGCGGGAAGCGGAAAAACGCAATTGTCCTCATAAAAATAGAATTGAATCTAGTTTGGCGGAAAAACGCGGCGGAATTTTGTTGTCATATAAAACGTATGTGAACAGTTGCGGAAAAACGCTTCCCGCTCCAATTGTGATTATTATCTTATATTGGTTTTCTCTCTCTAACCTAATTAGTAGAATAATTTTAAAAAAATAACCATATGGTTAAAGACTACTTTTTTGACACTTGTTATAATTGTCGAGTCTGTATTAATCTGTGCCATTGATATTAAATTTTTAAAGAACGTGCATTAGAAAATCGTATTAATTTATAAATACTGGGATACAGATGGAGGGTATTTAAAATTCGGCACGGCCGAATTTAACTTTTTTACTTGTTTTTAATACTATGGCTTTTAGGGTTTGTTGCTTAAGTCTTTTGTTTAATTGTTTAATTTTCTTTTAAACTCTTTACAAATGTAAATACTGTTTGATTTCTTCTACAACTTGTATACATTTCAATATGTTTACACAGTTGTTGACAAAGGTTATATTGTTGTTCCGTCTACCCAGCTACTAACCCTAGATCATTGCCCGCTGAGAAGGACAATATATATGGACGTGTTCGCGTTAAGACATATTAAATCAATACTAGTCAGTTTTTTTCTGTTTTTTATTTTTTTTTTTTTAACACAAATAGTCAAACAAATACTAAACAACGCTAAATATAGTCAACAATAATTCATATGTCGTTAACAAAAAAGAACTATTTTTTTATTTTTCTTTCTTAAATAAACCTAAAAAAAGTAAACAAATTTTTAAAATAAACAATTTTTAACTCTTTTTTGTTAACCCTTAAATGTGAGGGTTATTATTAAACACCCCGCAAAAGTATTAACAGTCAGCTACTTTCTGTAAAAATTTAAACTTAAGATCCACAAATTTAACCTCCTCTTTCCTCCTAATATTCTTCTCCTGCATTTGTAGTGGGTCTCCCCCAAGTGTTTGTTTAAAATAAAAGTATCAAACTCGTGGATTTTTCTTCCAGTTTAGGGTTAACAATTGTATAAAGTTGTTCACATACCATTCAGACTTAAAGATGAAGTACATACATACATACAAAAAATCAGACTAAACTGCATAAGAAAAATAACAGCCTGTGAAAAATAATAAATTGCTTAAGCAATAAGGCCACTTTTTTCACCGTTTTTTTTTTGTAAAGAGGAGTTGAGCGTTGATCTTCATTTCATTTTCTTTGGAACATAAATGCTTACTTTACTTGATATATTGCTAAAGTCTTTAAGATTTACAACCCTTTTGTTTGGCAAAAGACCTCAAAAAGAATACGGTTTACTTAAAGCAGTTCTCTAAACTGTTGCAAAACTGAGTTTATAAACCCTTCCTGAGATTTTTGTATTTATAGTTTTGGATTTCTCATACTATTAACAAGTGTGGTAAATGTCATGTGTGTCTTTGTAGCAAAATGAAGGCAAATTTTCAAGTAGTTTTACAAAAAAAAAACTCTACATCCAAACAAGCGCCTTTTTGGCACGCATAAGTGATTTGTAACTAAATTTTGTTTTATTTCTTATTTTTTTTTTTTGTTCGAACATTACACATTGCTGTTATATTCTGATGTAGTAAATTGTATTGTTTAAAAAGTGTTCTTTTGGTTTGTTACTTACTGTAAGTTTAAATGGTGTTATGTATAGTTTTTTTTTTGGTGTATGCTAAAGAGTCTGACATAATTGAGACATTATCGAACTATTTAAATTTATATTTTTTATAATTGATTAGCTGATGGTGATTTTAAAAGAGTATGTCGAAAGTTTGTATAATGAAATAATCTTAAAGGGGTGCTGTAAATATCAAAAGTACTTTTTAAGAAAAGATTTTTAAGAAAAAGTGTTTTTTCAGAAAAGAAACTTTTTAACGAAAGTTATTTTTAAGAAAATGTACTTTTAAGAAAATTTACTTTTAAATAAAATGTACTTTTTAAAGAAAATGTATTTTTTTTGAAACGGCACTTTTTAAGAAAATGTTCTTCTTATGAAAAGGTACTCTTTAAGAACTTTTTTTTTATAAAAGGTACGTTTTAAGAAACGGTACATTTTAATAAAAGGTACTTTTTAATAAAAAGTACTTTTTAATAAAAGGTACTTTTTAATAAAAGCTACTTTTTAATAAAAGGTAGTTTTTTAATAAAAGGCACTTTTTAATCAAAGGTACTTTTAATAAAAGGTACTTTTTAATAAAAGGTACTTTTTAATAAAAGGCACTTTTTAATAAAAGGTACTTTTTAATAAAAGGTACTTTTTAATAAAAGGTACTTTTTAATAAAAGGTACTTTTTAATAAAAGGTACTTTTTAATAAAAGGCACTTTTTAATAAAAGGTACTTTTTAATAAAAGGTACTTTTTAATAAAAGGTACTTTTTAATAAAAGGTACTTTTTAATAAAAGGTACTTTTTAATAAAAGGTACTTTTTAATAAAAGGTACTTTTTAATAAAAGGTACTTTTTAATAAAAGGTACTTTTTAATAAAAGGTACTTTTTAATAAAAGGTACTTTTTAATAAAAGGTACTTTTTAATAAAAGGTACTTCTTAATAAAAGGTACTTTTTAATAAAAGGTACTTTTTTAAAAAGGTTCTTTTTAATAAAAGGTACTTTTTAATAAAAGGTTTTTTTTAATAAAAGGTACTTTTTATTAAAAGGTGCTTTTTAATAAAAGGTACTTTTTAATAAAAGGTACTTTTTAATAAAAGGTACTTTTTAATAAAAGGTACTTTTTAATAAAAGGTACTTTTTAATAAAAGGTACTTTTTAATAAAAGGTACTTTTTAATAAAAGGTACTTTTTAATAAAATGTACTTTTTAATAAAAGGTACTTTTTAATAAAAGGTACTTTTTAATAAAAGGTACTTTTTAATAAAAGGTACTTTTTAATAAAAGGTACTTTTTAATAAAAGGTACTTTTTAAAAAAAAGTACTTTTTAATAAAAAAAATACTTTTTAATAAAAGGTACTTTTTAAGAAAATGTACCATTTAAGAAAAGGTAATTTTTACATTTAAAGAAGAGTTACTTTTTAAGAAAAGGGACTTCTTAAAAAAATAGCTTTTTAAGAAAAGGTACTTTTTAAGAAAGTGTACTTTTTTAAGAAATTGTTCTTTTGAAAAAATGTACTCTTTCAAAAGGTTTTTTTTAAGAAAGTCTACTTTTTTAAGAAAATGTACTTTTGAAAAATATATTCTTTGATAAAAGATACTCTCTGAAAAAAGGTACTTCTTCAGAAAATGTAGATTTTAAGACAAGGTACTGTTTAAGAAAATGTACTTTTTAAGAAACAGTACTTTTTAGGAAAATGTACTTTTAATGACAAAGTACTATGTAAGAAAAAATACTTTTTACAAAAGGAGCTTTTTAAAAAACGCACTTTTTTTTAAAAAAAGTACTTTTAAAAAAAGGTACTTTTAAAAAAAAATTATTTTTATTTTTTAAGAAAAGGTGCTTTTTAAAAAAAGTTGTTTTTAAGAAAAGGTACTTTTTAAGAAAAGGAACTTTTTAAGAAAAGGTACTTTTTAAGAAAAGGTACTTTTTAAGAAAAGGTACTTTATAAGAAAAGTACTTTTTACAAAATAGTATTTTCTACGAAAAAGTACTTTTTAAGAAATGGTACTTTATAATAAAACGTACTTTTCTACAAAAGTACTTTTTAAGAAACGGTACTTTTTAAGAAAATCTTTAATAAAAGTTACTTTTTAAGGAAACGTACTTTCTAAAAAAAAAGTCCTTTTTTAAAAAGGTACTTTTTAAGAATATGTACTTTTTAAGAAAAAGTACTGTTTAAGATAAAATACTTTGTAAGAAAAAGTACTTTCAATGAAACGGTACTTTTAAGGAAAAGGTACGTTTTAAGAAAATATATTTATTAACAACTGAGAGTGTTAAATTCGGCTGTGTCGAATCTTTTATACCCTCCAAAATGTAAAAGAATTAAAAAAAAAAAAATTTGGCATGGGCATTTTTAGGGGGGGGCAAGGTGTGGGAGGGGTCGGTGATCTGGGGGTCTCCTTGGACCTCGCCGTATATGTTTACAAGTTAATTTTTGTCTGCTTTGTGCACTAAAGTATTATAGTTTTATAATTATTTAAACTATTTTTTTATCCACGCCCTTAAAAGAGGGGCGGGCAAAAAAAGCAACATTTTTTAGTCCCCTGGGTCCAAGCGCACGATTTTAAACTTCTGCGAACATAAAAATGTTTCATATGTTTCACAAAAATACAAAAAACGTAAAAAAATTTGGCATTTTTAAGACGTTGGTTTAGTTCTTCAACGGGGAACTTTTTCCCCCTCTTCCAATTTAGCCCATTTCCCAACTTAACCTGCCTAGTACCACAAGACATATTTATGCCAAACTTGAGGGGTCTAGCTCTTTTATTTTGGACTGCATTGTGTTAACTACAGACGGACGGACGGTCGGACAGACAGACGGACGGACGGACATCGCTAGAATATCTTAGAATCGATCACTGATCAATAATATATATACTTTATGGGGTCCCCGACCGATATTTCAATGCGTTACACACGGAATGACAAAGTATACCCCCATACTGTAGTTGGAGGGTATAAAAAAAGGTACTTTTTAAAAAAGACTACTTTTTATAAAAATGTACTTCTTAAGAAAATCTTCTTTTTAAGAAAATTTACTTTTTAAGAAAATTTACTTTTTAAGGAAATTTACTTTTTATGAAAATGTACTTTTTAAGAAAAGTTACTTTTTAAGAAAATGTTCTTTTTAAGAAAATGTACTTTTTAAGAAAAGGTACTTTTTAATAAAAAGTTCTTTTTAAGAAATGTACTTTTTAAGAAAATGTAGTGTTTAAGAAAATGTAATTTTTACTTTTTAAGAAAATTTAATTTTATGGAAAATGTACTTTTGAAAAAAATTTACTTTTTAAGGAAAGGTACTTTTTAAAAATGGTACTTAAAAAAATTTACTTTAAAAAAATACTTTTGAAGAATATGTACTTTTTAAGAAAAGCTACTGTTTAAGAAAAGGTTCTATATAAGAAAATGTACTATGTAAGAAAAAGTACTTTTTAAGAAATAGTACTTTTTCAGAAAATAAACTTTTAAAAAAATTTCCTTTTTAATAAAATGAACTGTTTAAGAAAGAGTAATTGTTATTTTTTAAGAAATATCTCTTTTTAAGAAAATGTACTTTTTAAGAAAATATAATTTTGAAAAATGTCCTATTTAAGAAAAGGAACTTTTTAAAAAAGAATTATTTTAAAGAAACGGTACTTTTAAGGAAAAGGTACGTTTTAAGAAAATTGACTTTTTAAGAAATTGTACTTCTTAAGAAAATGTACTTTTTAGAAAAAAGTACTTTTAAGTTAAGTTCGTTCTTAAAAAAAACTTACTTTTAAAGAAAATGTAAATTTTATGAAAAGGTACATTTTAAGAAAAAGTACATTTTAAGAAATGGTACTTTTTAAGAAAATTTACTTTTTAAGAATAGGTAATTTTTGAGAAAATGCACTTTTTAAGAAAATGTACTGCTTTAAAAGGGTATTTTTAAGAAAGTTAATTTTTACGAAAAGTACTTTTTAATAAAAGGTTTTTTTTTAATAAGAGGTACTTTTTTTTAGGAAAATGTAATTTTTACTTTTTTTAAAAAATGTACATTTGAAAAAAGGTACTCTTTAAGAAAATGTACTTTTTAAGGAAAGTTACTTTTAAAAAAAGATTTGTTTAAGAAAATGTACTTTTTAAGAAAAGGTACTGTTTGGGAAAAGGAACTTTTTAAGAAAATGTGCTTTTAAAGAAACGGTACTTTTAAGGAAAGGTCTTTTCAAGAAAAGGTACGTTTTAAGAAAATATTCTTTTTAAGAAAAGGTACTTTTTAAAAAAAGATAGTTAAGGAAAGTACTTTTTAAGCAAATGTACTTTTGAAGACAAGGTACTTTTAAAGAAAATGTACTTTTTAAGAAAAATTCTCTTTGAGAAATGATCGAGAAAATTTAAAAACGAGATTTTTGCAAAAAGTTCTCGATTGAAGATTTTGATTTTTGTTGCTAAATTATTCTTAGACATCCCAAATACATATTCAAAAGAAAAATTTATGGTGGTCGCACTTTTAGGTTACAGCTAGTTTAGACTAGCTGTGTGGGATTGCACAAGATCGGAATCCCAATCGCATGTGAGATGACATTCTAAATTTATATATAAATTTATATGCAGATTCTTGAACGTTCAAAAAAATTTTGAGCATTAGAGCAGAATTTAAATTTCCTTTTGGATTTGGTAATTATACCACAGGGCATTCCTTTTCCTTTCCTCCATTCCCAATAACATCTGATTTGTAGAAAACGTTTTTATAATTTGTTATTAAGTCTACCAGATTGTCAATCACAAAAGGTTCCCAAAAATTTCTAAAAATTAAAAAAAGTCCCAAAGTCTTTAAATTTATGAGTACGTTAAATATTTTTTAAATATTTTAGCTCCATCACGTACTTAAATTAAAATGACAATACAAAAGACCACACAATAAATAATGATATTTAAGTTTCTTACGTTAGATTAAAAAAAAAACAATCTCACATCAAATCCTTTGTTCCTTAATGATTTCCGTTTCTATTAAAAGACAATGATAAACTGTCTCTTAACACCTCACATACATGCACAATGTTTTAGTATTTCCTTGAAGGAAACAAACATCAAATATAAATGCATTAACTGTGTTTTTTTTTGAAATTTCTTGAAAAACGTGCAAAACATTTATCAGTTTCAAAAAAAAAAAAAAAAGACATGTTAAAACAACAGTTACCCACGGAGTGTAGTCTTTAAACATTAACTAAATGATAAAAATTACATACACCTAAAGGAGGTTATGGTTAGATTATTTCCTCATACTTGACTTTAACTACAAGTTACAATAAAAATTGTTTTAACCTTCTTTTTGTAAAACAAAGAAAGAAAAAATTCAACTACAACAAGATCTTAACAGAATTAAGAGTTAAGTTTGTTTTTTTGTTAACAACAAATATATAGAATAGTTTTTCGTTGTAACAACAGTAACAACAGTACCAACAAAAAAAAACTACAACAGCAGCATCGACATTTAACACTGACCATTTTTTTTTTATATATTTTTTGTCTTCTTAATTCTCTAATACTAATAGTACCGGTTAGTTAAGTTGAATTTTTGCAGTTTCTTTTTAGTTTTTAACAAGAGGATGCTACAATTGTAACCAGTTTTATTCATTTAGTTTTCTTCTGTTTTTGTTCCCCTGTTGTAACAACTGATGGTGGTGGGTGCTAAAGAGTCTTGATTTCAAATTGTTGCTTTTAAAATTAACAGTTACCTTTTTAGATTTCTTTAAAAATAACCAACGGCATACTTTAAGACTTGTTAATATGAAGATTTACATTTTTTTGCTGTTATTTATTAAAACTTAGTTGCTAATCTGGTTTTTTGTGTAAAGAATTTACATTTTTTTTTAATATTTTTCTAAAAAAAAGTTGTTAAGTTTTTCAAAAATATGGATGAACTAGAAAATAACAGCAACTGCCTTAGTAAAAATTATTTTGTTTCTCTATTCTAGTATAATTTGATCCATTCATATCAAATTTAGATACCCACTAAACAGATCTATAAACGGTTCCTTGAAACCGATAATAGTGGAACCATTAGAACAGCTTTTTGAAAAGTTTCTCGGTAACATGTAAAGTACAAAGTTCGTTTCTTAAGTCTTTCGTTATATACTCTTGTTTCATTAAATTTCTCGTTCATGTTCGTTTCTTAAGTCTTTTGTTCAGTGTAACAAAAAAGGTGTCCTCAGTGCTCCTCTACAATTGTCATGAAACTTTACAGAGGAGCGCAAAAAACGGTAGGGACAATTAAACAGATCTTTAAACGCTTTTAATGAACCGGTGACAGGACAACAGTGACAGTACATAATCCCCACGGACATTATCCCCATAACGGAAATGGGGATTATGACCCAATGCATTACGGACATAATCCCCATATTAGGACTATGACCATTTCAAAAACGGTCATAATCCCAATTGGGATTATGTCCCTTCCCTGTTGGGATTACGACCGAAAGCTTTTCGGTCACAACCCCCATTCATATTATGGGGACTAAGTCCAAAACAATTTCGGTCATAATCCCTTTATTTTGCGGAGAGGGTGGGTTTCATGCATGGAGTTTGTAATTCCTAAGCCTGGCCGAAGGCCGGCTACGCAGAAAAACTTTTAAGAAAAAAAATTCACATAATTATTCGAATTATGACCTATTAGTATAGTAGATATAATCCCTGTAATGGGGATTATGTCCACTTTTTACGTGGTCATTGTCCCCATAAAACTTCCCAGTTTTTTTCCATTTTTTTATTGGGATTATGTCCAAATTTTTTTCGCCCATAGTCCCAACTACCGTTATGGGGATTATGCTTGAATTCGTTTTGGTCACAATCCCCATAACGGAAATGGGGGTTATGTCAGTGGGGATTATGTCATGTCACCCAGTACATCCACTAACTTTTGAAAAATGTTGCTGTCTAAAATTGTATATTAAGTTCGTTTCTTAAGTCTTCCGTTTTATACTCTTGTTTTATAAAATTATTTGTGTATGTTCGTTTCTTAAGTCTTTTGTTTTGGCTAACAAGAAAGCTCTTCCCACCGGTATTCTTCAACTGTCGTAAATTAAAGCAAACGGTTGTTGCTAAATCGTATGAAAAACTATTTTTTTTTAATTTTCCTGCTTCCACTTGGACTACGGAAACACTCATAAAAGAGTTTTAGACGCTCAGAAAACATATCAATATCTGTGTTTTTTTCCTTCTAAAGTGTTCGCTCTTTCTGATCGCTCTTATCTGAATCACAAAAGACTCTGAAATATATGTGCTCTTATTCAGAAGTACTCAGAAAAGAATGTTTAAAAAAAATTATTTTGAATTTTTTTAAATGTATAAAAATAACACAGTCCGACAGCCAATATTAAACATGAACCGGATGATATACGTCTGAAAGTAGAGATCAATTGGAGTTAAACTGCATTTACAGTGATCCTGTTTCCTTTAAAAGGGTCTTCAAAGTTTTAAAGAATATATATTGTAAAATATTTTTATAATATTTGTACGTGTCCTAGGATGACACTGTTGATGGCAATTGAAAGCGAAGGATCTTTCCTTATTTTTCCATTTTTTTTATTTTGCCATATCAGGATATGAATAAAGTCATTTAAAAACTTTTTTAAAAAATGTTGTTGAAAATGTTAAATGATATTGAAGGATAAATTTTTGAAACGACGTACTTACCTCCTTTTTCCTAATATGAAAAAATAATAAAATAGGCAAATTAGGGGGGATCCTCGTCTTTCATTTGCTATCACTAGTGACATCCTGGGACAAGTACAAATATTAAAAAAATATTTTATAACATTTAATCCTCTAAAACTGTAAAGTCCTTTTAAAAGGAAACAGGATCACGTAAAGAAAAACCGTAAATGCCGTTTTACTACATTTAGTCTTTAGTTTCAAACATACATTATCTAGTTCGTGTTTTACGACTTTTTTTTCATTTTTGTTGGGCGGTGTAAGAGTCAAATATGAATATTTAAGGACTCGAAATTTTGATCGTTCTGAGATAATTCATATTTTATAGCCTATAAACAGTCATAATTTATGTTGGCTCAGAAAATTGTACCAAGGATTGTTTTTACATCAGCGATACGCAGACACATACTATAACATTTATGCTTGTGTGGGTAGTAGCAAGCGAAAAGTCAACAAATATGCTTAAGCAACAGAATTTTATAATGTATGTGTGTTGACAGCGCACAAGCAGCGCCTATTCCCGCGGGAATAGGAATTACAAAAATGCGTATAACTGTATTACTTCCATTAATTACTAACAAGGGAAGTCTCAGTGTCTCTTAAGTCTCAGAGTCTCAGTCACTTAAGATTCAGTCTCTTAAGTCTCAGAAAAAAATATTTGAAAAAAAAATTTTTTTTTTAATTTCAACAAAAAAATTTGAATGCCCTTTTTTCCTTGGAAGGTCACCATGGATTTCCAAAAACAAAAATTTTTATTAGAGCTTAAAATATCTTTTTAACGCTATTAAAATTTCAGAGAGGTGTTTTTTCGTATTGTTGAGCAATAAATTTCTAAAGTTTATTAGAAGCTAAATATTTGATTTTTTTTTTCAAAATTTTGGCAAAAAATCAGAAATTTAGCTTTGTCGCCAACTTTGAAAATGTATTGCTCAACAACGCGGAAAACACCTCCCTGAAATTTTAACTGCGTTAAAAGGACATTCTACACTTTTATACAAAATTTTGCTTTTGGAAATCCAAGGTGTCCTTTCCAGGAAAAAAGGACATGCAAATATAGTTTTGAAAATGAATTTTTTCTTGAAAATTTTTTTTGTTTCTACATAAATTTCAAATCTCCATAATTTCATCAACAATATTGTCACACAAAAGTTTTTTTTGTACAACTTTCGGTTTTCGACTAAAAAACCACAAAAAAAAACTGTCTAAAGCGAATTTTTTTGATTTTTTGCCAAAATTTTGAAAAAATCCAATATATGGATCTCTAACAAATTTGAAAATTTATTGCTCAACAATACGAAAAAACACCTCTCTGAAATTTTAATAGCGTTGAAAAGACATTCTACATTTTAATACAAAATTTTTCTTTTGGAAATCCATGGTGTCCTTTCCAGGAAAAAAGGACATTTTCAAATGGTTTTCAAAAATATTTCTTGAATTTTTTTTGAAAATTTTTTTTTGTTTCTAAATTTCAAATCTCCATAATTTTATCAATAATATTGTCACACAATGTTTTTTTGTACAACTAACGGTTTTTAACTAAAAAAACACACAAAAAACTCAAAAAACTGTCTAAAGAAAACTATTTGATTTTTTTTCAAAATTTTTTCAAAAAATCAAAAAATTAGCTTTATCAGCAACTTTGAAAATTTATTGCTCAACAACGCGAAAAAACACCTCCCTGAAATTTTAACAGCGTTAAAAGTACTTTCCTAACTTTAATACAAAATTTTGCTTTTGGAAATTCTTGAGGTCCTTTCCAGGAAAAAAGGACATTTAAATATGGTTTTCAAAAATTTTTCTTGAATTTTATTTGAAAAACTTTTTTTGTTTCTGAATTTCAAATCTTCATAATTTTATAAACAATATTGGCAATGGTTCCCAACCTTTGATTCTCGCCACACTGGGGCGAGAATCAAAGGTCAAAATTTTGAAAAAAAATTAAATATTTGTCTCTGTAACAAATTTGAAAATTTATTGCTCAACAATACGAAAAAACACCTCTCTGAAATTTCAACAGCGTTGAAAGGGCATTCTAAGCTTTAATACAAATTATTTCTTTTGTGATAACGCCCATATTATCCAAAGTATTGTTCCAAAAAAAAAAATATGATTTTCAATCATTTATGAAGATCTATCAAATATCCAAAAATTAACAAAATCGGTGATCCGTCAGTTAAATTTCCCAAGGATTTGCTCATATGGCTTCTCTCCCTCTAAATTTTTCCCTTAATTGTCTACTGAATGCGCAAAGGGCGGTTTAATTTTTCGTAAGTAAAGTTTTTCCAGGTCACATTTTTCGTAAGTGAAGTTTTTCCAGGTCTCACCTACATTAAGGTTTCATTAGTAGCTCGTAATTTCCATCGTTTATGAATTTATACGAAATGTTTGTTTCCTAAGTCTTTTGTTTTATAACTGTCTGCTTCATTCTAAAATTAAACTGATTACATTTTTTATGTTTCTTAAGAAAACTTAATGTATTTAGAGGATTCATTTTATAAAATTAAAAACAACAAAACATTTAAAATCACATTTATCATTTTGTCAAAACAATGTCAAACAATACCCATCTAAATCATTATGAATAATTATTGTCATTACCAAAAACATATCACAACTACTGTTAGACATCAGTCACTGACTGTGTAACATGACATTTGTTGATATCTAAAAACAAAATTTATATATTTTTTTAAGAATAAATAAACATCAGCCTAAAAATCAGACATATGTAGCACCAAAAAAACACACCTAGTTTTCTGAAGAGAAAAAAAAGCAGACCATCCTTGAAACTTTTAATAAACATGCATAATACTAATATGAATATACAAAACATATATCCCTCGTTTAAATGTCGCTGGGTAAAGGTTTTGAAAATTATTATACTATTATGAACTAATCAAATAAAGTGTGATTCATAAAATGCACTCAAAAAACCACTTTAAATAATGGAAATCAAAAATAAATCATTTGTTAGTCAAGCCTTAATTTCCAGTCCATGCTTGAATTACACTTGAATTAAATAGAAATAAACAAGAAAATGGGATTTGAGTAATATTTGAATTTTAAAACGGTTTATTGCGAGGCACTTTTTTATCAAATATAAATTATCTAACCATTTAATTTGTTCTTTCTTTTAAAATCATAATATCCGTTATGTCAGGGACATTTGTATAATACGCATAAAAACAAGATTAACATACCTAGGCAGAAAGATTTTTTGTTAAAAGATTCCACAAATGCTGTATGTTATTTGCTTTTGTTAATGGTAAAGACAAGTTTTTTTTTTTTAATATAAAATGTATGTCATTTTTTGTATTTCATTTCTTAAAAAACCGCAAAAACAAGTGTGATATCATCATCTTGATAATTTGGTTTAAAAAGACGAATTAAAAAAATATACAAAATTGAATTTTTAATTAGTCATTTAGAATTAAAAAGAATTAAAATGAAAGACGTTTTCTAAAAAAATTGTTAAGTTCAAAAAAAAATTTTAAAATCTTTTTATCTCAGTTCAAAAGATCTTGAAATAAACAAGTGTTTAAGTTTATCTAAACAGGCAAGTATGTCAAGTGATGTGTACGGGATTTGATAAATTTGCAAAGAATAAAAAAATGGGGTTTCTGTAAGAAATTATAAATAATTGGAAGTTTAAAAAAGGGCAGAGATTCAACATTTTTTGGTACAGTATGGAAAATACATTTTTCTTGCTTTAAGATTTCTCAGCTGAAATCAGACGAATTTTAAGCTACCTCAACTGATTTGACTAGAATCTGAATCCGAAAATCCACTTCAAAATGTTTAAAGTGGAACAGTTTTCGAGATATCGACAAATTTTCAAATTTTCATCATTTTAAAAAAGTGGTTTTACTTAAACTAAAATATCTCCGAAACACTTTTAAGTTTCCTTCACTGATTCGACTAGGATAAGGAACAAATTGATGGATTTCAATGTTTTTGGTTTCAAATTAAAGCTTTTTTAATGTGCTATGAACCCTTTGTACAACATTTTTATACCCTCCACTTAGTGATAGAGTTATACCCTCCACTTAGTGATAGAGGGTATATATAAGTTTGTTATTCTGTTTGTAACTCATCGAAATATCGATCTGGGACCCTATAAAGTATATATATTCATGATGCCAGATCGATTTTAAGACATTCTAGCGATGTCCGTCTGTCCGTCTGTCCGTTTGTCCGTCTGTCCGTCTGTCCGTCTGTCCGTCTGTCTGTCTGTGGAAAATGATGTCGCGGACAAAATATTGCACAGAGATGACTGAAACTTAACATATTTATTGGAAGTTCTCCCGGGAAGTTTGGTATTGCATTTGAGCGATATCGGTTCAGCGGTTCAAAAGTTATGAACGAAAATGTAAGCACACCTCAAAAATTTCAGTACATTCAACATAACCTAAAAACACAATATGCTTTAATTAGGCTTCTGGTTGGCATATGTGAACATTATTGAACACCAAATGGTATTTAAACAAGTACGAACATATTTTTTGACAAAAAAAGAAAAAAATCGCGGATTTTTTTTACCAAAATTTTTTTTCAAAAATTTTTTTTTTTCAAAAATAATTTCCTTTTAAATAAAGTTTTTTGCAATAATCTTTCTGAAATTATGGAGGGTATCACTACATTCGGCAAGGCCGAATTTAACTTTTTTACTTGTTTAGTCTGATTATAGCTCTAGAAGCTATTAACCGATATATCGACAATTTTGTTCCAATTTTACCAAAATTTGGCCAAAAATGAAAACAACATTGTAAATTTCACAAAGAAAACAATTTTTTAAAATTCGGGTTTCTTTTTGCAGGTCATATCTTTTTCTGACTTTGAAATTAAAGCCAATTAAATACTTTATCAGTTTTCTATACAATTTCCATCTGATTATCACCTTAGAAGCTATTCATCGATATATCGACAATTTTACTTCAATTTAAACGAAATTTAGAAAAAAAATAAATTCTATTTTAAATTTTACTCAGTTAAAAATTTAAAAAAAAATTTCTGAATGTTTAAGTCTAATTCAAGATGCACAAATTCAGTTTTTTTACAAAAACAGTTGTATTTTATACAAAAACAGTTGTATTTAACTGACGGATCACCGATTTTGTTTAGTTTTGGTTATTTAAGAGAGCTTCGTAAATGATTAAAACCCATTTTTGTTTTTAAATCAATACTTTGCAAAATATGGGCGTTTAAAAAATCGCTTTTTTTACAATATTGACTTTTAGACAGTTTTTTTAACATTTTTGTGCTCGGAAAACATAAGTCGTACGAAAAAAGTTATAAAAACAATATTGTATATAAAATTATGATAATTTAAAAATTAGAAAAAAAAAATTAAAAAATTTCAACAAAAAATTTTGAAACCATATTTAAATGTAATTTTTTCCTGGGAAGAACACCATGGATTTCCAAAATCAAAATTTTGTTTTAAAGTTTATAATGTCCTTTTAACGCTATTAAAATTTCAGAGAGGTTTTTTTTTTGTATTTTTGAGCACTAAATTTTCAAAGTTTGAGCCAAATATTTGATTTTTTTCTTTTAATTTTTGGCAAAAAATCCAAAATTTAGCCATATCACAACTTTAAACTCCTTGTAGGAGTTTAAAGGAACAGATATACAACTTTAAAAACTTATTGCTTGAAAACACAAAAAAACGCCTCCCTAAAATTTTAACAGCGTTAAAAGTACATTCTAAACTTTAATAAAAAATTTTTATATTGGAAATCCATGGTGCCCTTGACAGGAGAAAAGGACAATCCAATATTGTTCTAAAAAAATTTTTTTTAATTTTATTTTTAAATTTTTTTTGGTTTCGAAATTTTAAATATCCATAATTTTATCAACAATATTGTCACTGAAAGTTTTTCGTACAACTAACAGTTTTCGTGAAAAAACACAAACAAACTGTCTAGAGCCAACTTTTTTGCCGAAATTTTGAAAAGAATCAAATATTTGGCGCCCTAACAAATTTTGAAAATTTAGTACTCAACAATACTAAAAAACACCTCTCTGTAATTCTAACAGCGTTAAAAGCGCATTCTTAAACAAAAAACAAAATTTTGCTTTTGGCAATCCATGCTGTCTTTTTCAGGAAAAAGGACATTCAAATAATGTTTTCAAAACTTTTTGTTGAAGTTTTAAAAAAAAATTTTGTTTTTTAAATTTTAAATCTTCATAATTTTATCTCCAATATTGTTTTATAAGTTTTTTCGTACGACTTACTGTTTCCGAGTACAAAAATTTTAAAAAACTGTCTAAAAGTCAATATTGTCAAAAAAGAGTTTTTTTAAACGCCCAAATCTTCCAAAGTATTGATCCCGTGGTATCACAATGGACCTCAGAGTCTACGTGTGTTGACGTAAAACGTCAGCAGCCACTTACAACCTATTGATCCAAAAAAATATGGTTGTAATCATTTACGAAGCTTTATCAAATAACAAAAACAAGTAAGAAAGTTGTAGTCGGTCAAGGCCGACCATATGATACCCTACACCAGTGTTTTCCGGAAAATGGGTCCCAAGTCCAAACATGGACCGATTGTATCTGTCTTTTGTTAGATCTTTATTTAGTGTAGAAAACACACACAGATCAAATTTTAGTGGAATTGGTTTATTTTTTGTCAATAAACCAATTTAACTGAATATCGGTCGAAATTTTTATATGGGGGACTAAGTCCAAAAATGGTCCAATTATATTCCGATTTGATTTGGTTACTGAAGTACACGTTTAACACCTAAAAATAAAATTTTTATCAAATATTTCCATTTTTATGAATTTTGAGGGAATTATGTGAATATCGGGAAGGTAGTTTGTATGGGGACTACCAGAAGGACTGACCCGATTCCTTTTAAATTTGGAATGGTGATTTGTGCTCATAAAATTTGATTACCTGCTGAATTTAAACGCGATATCTATTTTAATACTATTATAAGAGTCATTTAAGCCGAATCCAAAGGGGGCGTTTGTATGGGGGCTAGGTCTTAACATGGACCGATTTTCTCCAATTTCAATAGGCTTCGTCCTTGGACCAAAATATGCTTAAGTTTCAAATTTCAAGTCAATTGAGGAAAAATTGCGACCTATATCGTGCTTAAACCGATAGATGGACAGACGGACGGACGGACATCGCTAAATCGACTCAAAAAGTAATTCTGAGTCTATCGGTATACTTTAAGGTAGGTCTAGGACCAATTTCGGGTAGTTACAAACATCAGCACAAACTCATTATACCCTGTACCACAGAGTGGTGTAGGGTATAAATAAACAAAATCGGTGATCCGTCAGTTAAATTTCTCATGGATTTGCTCAACTGTATTTGTATAAAAACTGAATTCTGCATTTTTACTCAAATGCACGCAACTTTTACATTTTTCAACGAATTTTTTTAAAAGACCTCTTGATTTCTGTAAAGAGAGAAATGAATTTTCAATCTTTGTCTTTCTGAAATTTTCAATTGAATTGACTTTTTTTTCTAATTTTGGTAAAACTGACGCCAAATTGACGATATATCGATTAATAGCTTCTAAGGCGATAATTAGGTGAAAAAAATGTTGTATTTAGGGTTGATAGATAACTCAATAACCTTTAATATAAAACCAAAACCAATGAAATCCATCAGTTTGTTCCGGAGATATTTTATTTAAAGTAAAACCACTTTTTTAAAAAGATGAAAATTTGAAAAGTTGGCAATATCTCGAAAACTGTTCTACTTTTGAAACTTTGGAGTGGATTTCCAGATTCAGCATAAGATTTTACATCGAAAATATATGCAAATTGTCGTGCAGATAAAAAAATAATTCTCAATGAACGACTTTCATAATATTTATGAACAAATTCACACAATTTATTAACTTTTTTATAATACCTATAAACTTTTTCATAGTATTTATGGAAATTTTAAATAGTTCTTAAATTTCACATCTTATAAAATATTCATAAACACTATGAAAAAGTTTATAAGTATTATGAAAAAGTTAATAAATTGTATGAATTTGTTCATAAATACTACGAAAGTCGTTTATTAGATTTTTTTTTTTTGTGTGTGGGTCAAAATCTCTGTAAACTAGTGTTATAAAATCGCGTCTGCTCTAATCCACTAATTTCTGATATGGCTCATATGAATATTCATTACATTTTTCTGCTTAATGCACAGAACTTTTATTTTAATTGCACATTTTTAAAAATGAGCCCTTTTGGATTCATAATTTCCGACCTTTTCAAAATTTCTACTCACCTCAGAACTTCATTTAAATCATTTGGCAGACCTTTTTTGTCTAATATTAGTAGTTTATTTCTTGCTTAAAAACATTTTTTTAACTTAGCTTAGCATAAATTTATCAGACATCAAATATTTATGTTTAACTAGTCTCAATTATGTTCATATAGTATCATGATATATAATAAGTAGCAATAGCAAACAGCAGTAGTTTGTTGGAAATTTAAGCCAAACCCATAAACAATTTAACATAATTAAGTGATCATAACTTAACGTTAAATAACAAAACATAAAAAATGCATTTGAAAAAATACAAAAATTACCAGCAACAAAAATGTTTAAGTAATCTATACAACTATTAGAAATTTCTTAAAAATAAAGTTCTAGTGGTAATTCCATACAAAAAATTGCAATTTGAGCCAGAAAATCTTAAAAGATTGGCAAAGAAATATTTGTACACTTATAAAATTTGTATACCCTTTCTTTAAATACATAGGGAAAATAATAGACATTTGATCCTCATAAGAAATCAATAGAAAAGTGCATTTTAAAATAGCATACATTTTTATTAAATTTGTGTCCCTGATGATGCTACTCAATGACTAACAAAATATTAAAGAAATGAAATAAAGAAAATTTTTATAAAAAAAATAATGACCTCGAGCTAAATGTCAATACTTACTATTTCTTACTTTTTGCGCATAAAATTTTAAAGTTACCTTAAATGTTTTTTACGCACGATTTTACATTTTTTTAGTTTTTCTAGTTGATCAAGTGTATTTATATTCCACTTACTATTTGAAAACTTTTAAAGGAAGACCCTTTTATTACCTTATGCATTCTTATCATGATTATGCTTAAGGTGTATATTTTTATAAAAGCGTTTATTAGCTGATAAACTTAACTAGATAAACTAAAACATAAATACTAGAAAAATTATTTTAAACCAAACTAAAAAACCTATAAACAACATAGCAGCTTGTGTCTGTCAATACCATTTCCAAAATGAATTTTAAAATTATTTATGAAATAAAAAATTCGAAGATTTCAATAAGTTGTTAAACCAAATAAAACCATTACTGAAAATCGTGGATTTGCTTATTACACAGTCCGACAAAAATGAAAAAAAGTTGTTAAACACGAACTGGATAAAATACGTTTGAAACTAGAGACTTAATGTAGTAAAACTGCATTTACAGTTTTTCGTTTCGTGATCCAGTTACCTTTTAAAAGGACTTCAAAGTTTTAAAGGACTAAATTTTATAAAATATTTTTTTTAATATTTGTACCTGTCCTAGGATGCAACTAGTGATAGAAAATGAAAGGCGAGGATATCCCCTAATTTTCCTTTTTTTAGTATTTATACATATCAGGAAAACGGTTAGTTACGTCCTTTCAAAAATGTTCCCTTCAATATCATTCAAAATTTTCAAAAAATATTTCGATAAAGTTTTCAAATGACTTTATTCACATCCTTTTATCCCGATATGGCAAAATAAAAAAAATGGAAAAATTAGGGAGGATTTTCTCTTTCATTTTCCATCATCAGTACCATCCTAGGACAAGTATATTTTAAAAATATTTTACAAAATATATCCTTTAAAACCTTGAAGTTCCTTTAAAAGGAAACAGGATCAGGAAATGAAAAACTGTAAATGCAGTTTGATATCCATTTGATCTCTACTTTCAGACGTATATCATCCGGTTCATGTTCAATATTGGTTGTCGAACGGTGTTACAAGTCCACGATTGAAATTAAAGCTTTTGAAAAATTTTAAGCTTTTACAAATGCACCCTTAGAAAAGCAGGATTTAATCTAAAGCGTTTCAAGCTATTGAACTTCTACAAAAAAAGACGATTAAATTAAAAAAGTTTTAAAATTTTCTAAAACCTCGATTGAATAAAAAGTGTAATTTAAAACTTCTTTTAACTTTTTAGAACTTTTTAGCATTTTTAAATCTCTGATTGGATTAAAAGTTTTTAAAATGATAAAGCTTTACAAAATCATGTACCTTAAGGCATTAAAACTTTTGAACTTCTAAAAAACTCGATTGTGTTGATAGCGTTTATACCTTTTTAAAATAGTGATCGAACTAAAGCTGATAAGACTTTTAAACTTTTCATTTAGAAAAATGATTGAAATAAAAGCTTTAACAAAACTTTAAAAAAGCTTTTAAACTTGAATAAAAGACATGTTAAACCATGGAAAGATTTTAAACTTTTTAAACTTTTAAACTCGAATGAAAAGCTTTTTAAAAATTAAAAGCTTTTCAAAAATTTAAAACCATGATTAAAAGAATGTCCGCGAAATCAAAATCTTTAATCCTTTAAAACTAAAATCACTTGAATAAAAAGCTTTTTACTTATTTGAACTTTAAAAAAAACGACGATTCAATTAAAAAAGTTTTAAAATTTTGTAAAACCTCTATTGAATAAAAAGTGTAATTTAAAACTTTTTTAACATTTTGGAACTTTTGAGCCTTTTGAAATCTCTGATTGAATCAAAAGTTTTTAAAATGGTCTTTACAAAATCATGAACTTTAAGAGTTCAAAACTTTTGAACTTCTAAAAAACGCGATTGTATTGAGAGCGTTTAAATCTTTTCAAAATGGTAATCGAACTAAAAGCTTTTGAGACTTTTGAACTTTTTATTTTATTATTTTTATTTATATTTTTTTCTTACATCAAAACTTTTTGAACCTTGGCTTTTGACAAGTCCATGATTGAAATTAAAGCTTTTGAAATTTGAATTAAATTAAATTTTAAGCTTTTCAAGCTTTTGAACCTTTAATAAACCTCAAAAGTAAAACAATTTAAATCATTTTAGTACCATGATTGAAATAAAAGCTGTTACAGAACCACTTTAAATGAAAAAGCTTTTACTTACACATGAATAAGTCATTTTTAAAAATGATCCAATTAAAAGCTTTTCAAAATTTTAAAACCATGATTTAAAGAAAAGTTTCTTAGCCACGAAGTAAAATCTTTTTGTTTGAATCCTAGGACAAGTACAAATATTTAAAAAATATTTTATAAAATTTAATCCTTTAAAACTTTGAAGTCCTTTTAAAAGGAAACAGGATTACGAAATTAAAAACTGTAAATGCAGTTCTACTACACTCAAAAAAAACCTTGTCAAATTACTAAAAAAAGTCTCGTTATCATATTTTACCAATATTTGACAGTTTTCTGTGTTTTTTAACAAATAATTTTCGATCGAAATTTAAATTTTTTTGTAATTTTAGAGTTTTTTTTTGTAATTTTTTTCGACCTTTAAAATATTATATTTTGAGGATGTTTAACTGGCTCGAGGTCATTATTTTCTTTACTAATTAAAACCATGATATTCTCATAGCATAATTTTCAAGAAAATTATTTGTTGTTTTAAATTTATTTCAAAAATGACCAACATAAATAAATTTAAAACAAAAAATAATTTTCTTGAAAATTATGCTATGAAAATATCATGGTTTTAATTAGTAAAGAAAATAATGACCTCGAGCCAGAATAAACATCCTCAAAATATGTTTTTTTGTAATTTTACAAATTTCCAAGATTTTTTTACAAAAAAAAAACTAGTAAATTTACGAGAATTTCTTGTAAGTTTAATTTCGCCAAAAAAGTTGTAAATTTACAATTTTATTGGTAAAAATTTTGTAAAATTACAAAACTATTGGTAAAAGTAAAATTACTAGGAATTCTCGTAAAATACGAGGTAGCAAAAAATATAATAAAGTTACGAAACCTCCTTGTAAATTTTATCGTGTCAAAAAATTTTGTAAATTTACAATTTTATTGGTAAAAACCCTGTAAAATTACAAAATTATTGGTAAAAAGTTTGTAAAATTACTAGGAATTCTTGTCAAATAGGAGTAGCAAAAAAAGTTACAAAATTTTCTTGTAATTTTACAAATTTTTTTTTTGAGTGTACTTACATTTAGTCTCTAGTTTTAAACGCATATTATCCAGTTCGTGTCTAACGATTTTTTTCTTTTTGTAAATGGTGTATTTGAAAACAGAAATTTTTTAAACAAAAACGTAAAATTCGACTTGGTCGAATCCATTAATACCCTCCACAATGACCAAGAAATGTATGCCACTGGATAGGCATTAAAAAAATCTCTCTTCCCATTTAAAATCATCATATAGTTTCTTAATACAAAATGGCTAAAAAGTCCAAAAAAATTATTTTTTTGCCATTTGTTTGACCGATAGCTCAATAAGTTACAAATGGAATAACATACTTTTATATACCCTCCATCACTATAGCATTGAAAAAAAAGTTGTAAATTATCGTCTAAAATTGGGTGTGTTGTTGAAATTTTTACTGTCCCAAGTCTTTGGCAGCAGTTTTTATTATGATTTCATTCTACCTTACAAGGAAGTGTAAATAAAGTTGGACAAAAGAAATAGTTGTTTGAGTTTTTTATTTTGTTTAAAAAAAAAGTATATAGTACGTATTCTTTATTACATTATGACTAGAAGGCTTGAAAGATCACAAAGAAAAAAGATTTCAGTCATAATTTAACATAAGAAAGTTGTTTGGTTAACACCCAGTGTAAAACTATAAAAATTTATGATTACATATTGAATTTTATAGTGTTGAAAAGAAAATTTTATTTTAAGACAATTCTACGAGAACACCATTAAGGCAAACAAAATTTTGTAATATTTTAAACAAAAGACTTAGGAAAGGAACTTTTTTTTTTTAATACAAAGGGAATTTTAATACAAAGGGAATTTTAATTTTAATTGCTAAAGCAAGTGATAAAGGAAAATTTTGTTTAAGGAAATTTTGTGGAAAGAACGTTTTGTTTAAGCAAATTTTGAAGAAAAAAAATTTTGACTATTTTAAACAAAAGACTTAAGACAGGAACTTTTGTAAGGGAATTTAGTGCATTTTCAAATGATAATTTTGATGAAAATTTCTACAAATTTCAAATTCCTATTAGTTTTTTAATCTTACATCACTTATTATCACTGTGTTTGTCGATATTTTTTGGAAAACCATTAATGTAAACAAAATTTTGAAATATTTTAAACCAAAGACTTAGGAAAGGAACTTTTTTATTGAATACAAAGGGAATTTTATGTATTTGCTAAAGCAAGCGATAAAGGAAAATTTTGTTTAAGCAATTTTTGTGGAAAGAACGTTTAGTTTAAGCAAATTTTGAAGAAAGAAAATGTTGACTTTTTTAAACAAAAGACTTAAGACAGGAACTTTTTTTAATGTAAGGGAATTTGGTGCATTTTCAAATGATAATTTTGATGAAAATTCCTACAAATTTCAAATTCCTATTAGTTTTTTAATCTTACATCACTTATTATCACTGTGCTTGTCGATATTTTTTTGGATTTTTCTGATGTTTGTTTCTGGTCATAGTGGCAGTTTTTTTTTTTAGTTTTTTTTTTTTGTTTACTAAATAAAGTTAAATTTTTTTCATTGCTTTTTAAAATTAAATATTCGTTAGCTATTTAACCAAACTATATCTAGCCTATATAATTATTTTTTTTATCACCATAATACAATTTTTATCATTACTTTTTATGGTAATGTTGACAATTCTTGGCATTTCTTGCATCTTGTTGAAAGCAAACAAAAAAAAACTTCATTAACCTTTTTCGATCTGTCATTTTTCGATAGTTGTTCAATAAAATGTTTAAAATAATGCACAAGTTGGTATTGCATATTAATGACATATTTTTTTTTTTTTTTTAAGAACATACTCATAATTTAACATCTGTTAACACGATGCTGTAGACAGAATGGCAAGAAAATTTTAAAAAAAGCCTACATAAATAAATTTAAGAAGAATTAAAAGTAAAACAACTTTAGATAACATACGTAAATATATCATAGGTGGTCACGGTAGACCATAAGTACCCTACAACGGGGGCATAAGATACTAAGTATGATTTATGAAAGTTTAGAAAAATTTTCAGATTCGGAGACATTTTTTGTATAAAAACTTTATCAGATTCTGAGACACCTTAGATTCTATTTCGTAAAGAAAGATTCTGAGACATTAGAAAAATCTCAGATTTCTCACTCTAAAATTCTGAGATATTTTTCTTAAAGAAAAATTTTCAGATTCTGAGACATTTTTCGTATACAAAATTTTACAGATTTTCAAATTCTGAGACATATTTCGCATAAGAAAATTTTCAAATTTTGAGACATTTTTCGTATAGAAAAACAGTCAGTATTTGAAACATTTTTTGTACTGAAAAATTGTCAGATTTTGAGAAATTTTTCGTAAAGAAAAATTCTCAGATTTTGAAATATTTTTTAGTAAAGAAAAAATTTAAGATTCTGTGAAATAATACAGAAAAGTTCTCAAACTCTGAGATATTTTTCGTATAGAAAATTCGTATAGAAAAATTTTCAGATTCTAAGACATTTTTCGTGACGAAAAATTCATAGATTCTAAAACATTTTTTCGTGCAGTAGAATTCTCAGATTCTGAGACATTTTTTTTCAATAAAAAAATAATATTTTTTTTTAATTCGAGAGTTCGACCACATTTTTCGATTAAAAAGTTTTCAGATTTGGTTAAAATTTGTGAAAAATTAGATTGGCTCTTGGACCTACACTCAAAAACAAAAAACTTTAAAAATTATAAGAAAAATTTTGTAACTTTTTTTTTTGCTATCTCCTATTTGACAAGAATTTCTAGTTATTTTACAAGTCTTTTACCAATAATTTTGTAATTTTACAAGCATTTTACCAAAAAAAATGTAAATTTACAATTTTTTTGACGCGATAAAACTTACAAGGAGGTTTCGTAACTTTACTAGGTTTTTTACTAACTCTTATTTTACTATAATTCCTAGTAAAAATTATGAGCTTTTTGTAATTTTACAAGATTTTTAGCAATAAAATTGTAAATTCACAACTTTTTTGGCGAAATAAACTTACAAGAAATTCTCGTAAATTTGCTTGATTTTTTTTGTAAAAAATCTTATAAATTTGTAAAATTACAAGAAAAACTGTAAAACTACAAAAAAATTAAATTTCAATAGAAAATTATTTGTTAAAAAACAGGGAAACCTGTCAAATATTGGTAAAATGGGATTACGGGACTTTTTCTAGTAATTTGACCAGTTGTTTTTAGTGTATTTGTTTACAAAAATAAAGATCGCAGAATTTATTTTCGAACCAAATTTTTTTTATCCATATTTTTTTAAAATAATTATTTTTGCATTGTAGAAGGTACACTCAAAAAAAACTTGTAAAATTACAAGAAAAGTTTGTATCTTTTTTTTTGCTACCTCCTATTTGACAAGAATTTTTTGTTATTTTACAAGCCTTTTACCAATAATTTTGTAATTTTACAAGCATTTAACCAAAAAAAAAAAAAAATGTAAATTTACAATTTTTTTGACGCGATAAAACTTACAAGGAAGTTTTGTAACTAGATTTTTTGCTAACTCTTATTTTACGAGAATATCTAGTAAAAATTACGAGCTTTTTTGTAATTATACAAGATTTTTACCAATATAATTGTAAATTTACAACTTTTTTGGCGAAATAAAACTTACAAGAAATTCTCGAAAATTTACTAGATTTTTTTTTGTAAAATATATTGGAAATATGTAAAATTACAAGAAAAACTGTAAAACAACAAAAAAAAAAACGTTAATTTCGATAAAAAAATTATTTGTTAAAAAACAATGACAACTGTCAAATATTGGTAAAATGGGATTACGGAAACTTTTTCTAGTAATTTGATTAGTTTTTTTTTGTGTATTTGTTTACAAAAAAATGATCGCAGAATTTATTTTCTTCACAATTTTTTTTATTCATATTTTTTTCAAAATAATTACACTGTGCTACAGTAAAAAAATACTTCTGAAGTGACAAAGTATAGGTTGTTGGTCTTGTCGAGTAGATCACAAAAATGCCCATTAAACTTGCCATTTTAGAATTTTAGAATTATTTTCAAAAAATGTTTTTTGGGACTTTTCTCACTAAACCTTGTGCAATTCAGAACATTTTCAACCGATTTTAAATTTTTAAACTATTTTGGATAGAAAAAGGATAGGAATTTCTATATGTGTGAATTGGACAATACGTAAAAGAAAGATATCTATTGATTTTTTCTATAAAATCTATTTTTTTTTTGTTATTTTTTGAAAATTTTTCGAGTTTATCGATTTTTTTCTGCTATAGTTCGTTTAACAACCTTTATATTTATAAGCGTTGTTTTAAAGATAATTTAATTCTTAATACGATAAGCTTTATCCTGCAAAAATCGGATAATAATTGACAGAGTTGTGATAATTTTTCTAAAAAAGAAAATTAAGATTTTGCAGGAAATCGCCGCACAGTGCCACATTTGGTCAATCTAGCACGACAAAAATCAAAAAAAAAAGTTCCCCAATTTTTATGACATGTTTGTATGTATTATAGAACATTCCTAATAGCACGGAATACTCATATAAGACCGATAATTCTGTTCGTTACTAAAAGGTGGGTGCATAAAGTTGCATCTTGTAAAATCATGTAACCAGTGTACATTATTTCGCATAAATTAAGTCGAGTTCAAACTGTTGTAACTTTTGAACAAGAAGAGATATGTATCGACTCTTTTTTGGTAATTTTAAAGGATATTTAAATGCTTTAAATCATATCCCTCCTTTTTTTAAAACAATTTTTTTCTATTTTTTATTAAATTTATAACAAAATACAAAATTTTTGAAAAGAAAAATATATATTTATTTTTTTGATGGAATAGAACTTTTGTTTTTGGACCGTATTGGTCGCCGGACTTTTTCAGATATATTGACCAATATCCATAGTACTTATTTCAACGGCTAACTTTTGCGACCGTCTGCGACTCCGACTACCGTGGGATAATATGTAAACCTTGTTTTTACATAATTTTTAAACATATTTTAAAAAAAGGGGCGTGGCAGTTGTCTGACCGCTCCCTTTTTTTGTGATATTGTTTCTACAGTCATTGAGCGTATATATACCAAATTTAAAGAAATTATAACCAAAATTACAAATTTTTAAAAAAGTAGGCGTGGCCCTTAACCGTCCTCCCATATTTTTCATAATGTTATTTTCGAAGTCAAAACGAACATTTATATTCATTTCAAGTCATAAAAATTGGAACACTTGTTAAGATCGATAAGATCAAGAAAATTTTTTAATTTGGTAAATATCCGCCCAAGGATTCGTATCCTTCCCATATATCCTGCAGTTAAAATATGGCATAAAATAAAAACTAACATTTCAATATTCATGTTATTAATTGTAGTTATTACCTATAATGTCATTAATTATTCTACTAAATTTGGTCCAATTCGGAGCAAGGATACGCATAGCTCAAAAATGTCCTTTTTAAAATAACGTTCAGAAAAAGGGTAAAAATTGAAGTTAGTTCATGAAATCTTGAAAATTCAACTGTTATAATATCCCCAATGTATTTACCAAAATTTGTGCAAATCGGAACAAGGATACGACCTCATCGAAAATGTCCTTTTTGAAAAAAGGCAAGAAACAGTGTAAAATTCAAATTTCTTCGTGAATTTTTGCATACGAAATACTTTGAATATACCTCAAATCTTAATCAAATGAAAAAAATTGAAGCAAGGATGTAATACATAAATTAAAAATGTCCTTAAAAAATTAAAAAAAAAGTTTAAAAAATCCTTCGTACTTAATGAAATTCTGAAGCAAGGATTTTTCTTAACCTATCCTTAGCGAATAAATATCCTTTTTATAAAGACTTGAAAAAATTCAGGGAAATACTTTGACCTGCGTGTAGGTGCCGTTTATGTCGTTTTAAAAGCTGAATTCAATACATCTTCCAAAGATTGAGTGGTTCCTCAGAACTGGATAATTCTTCATCAACTGGATATAAAAACTTAACTTATCTCGTTCGTAAAGAACGAATTTTAAATTAAAAAGATTTTAAGTTTGTCATTAAAAACTGTATTTTAATTGAGACAAAAAATCTAACAATAAGGAATCTGTAACTTCAAATGTCTAAAACTTGTCTCCATTAGATTTTTTTTTCCGAATTGCGTAAACCAAAAATTAGTCTGAACCCAAAATTGTAAAATTTATCGTTGGATTCATGGATATTGACAGTTATATATCGCCTACCTCTAGTGCTTGTCCATTTATTCCAGTGTGACATACTTCTGACCATCCCTTTATAAAATTGTTTACATCTTTAACAATTTTTCCAAGTGTCCCCAATGTAATGTTAAAGTGACTGGGTAGCGGGAAAATTTGGCGTAATTAAATTTTTTTTTTTTGACGAAAAACATAGTTGTTAATTTAAATTATTTTTTTTGAATGCCAAAAAAATCTATAAAAATAATAAAATTCGGATAACCGAACATATATGAGACGGTTTCGGGTTCGGTTTTCGGCTTCAATAACCGCGGTTTCGGTTACGGTTTTAACCGAAACAGAAACTCTATCCACACGACAATTTCATACAAAAAGTAATTTTCTTTATTAGAAAAATTATCACAACTCTGTCAATTGTTATCCGATTTTTTTGGCATAAAGCTCATTGTATTCACAATTAAATTGTCTTTAGGAATAAGATTATTAATATAAATGTTGTTGAACAAACTATAGCAGAAAAAAATCTATAAACTCAAAAAATTTTCAAAAAATAACAAAAAAATAGATATTGTTGAAAAAATCAATATATATCTTTCTTATATGTATAGACCAATTCACACACATGAAAATCCCTATCCTTTCTCTATTTAAACCATTGAAAAATTGAAAATCGGTTGAAAAATGTTTAAGTTACACGTGTTTTAGTGAGAAAATTCCCAAAAAATCGTTTTTTGACAATAACCCGGGTGAAAATGGCCATGTATGTTCATATATGATGCATATATGGATGTCCATACATGTGCATATCCGTAATTTGAGGGTACATGTACATTAATGATCATACATTGTCATACATGAATTTGTATGTAAATTTTTTTTTGTATTTTTTTCTATAAAACGTCTATTAATTGAAATTTTTTCAAATATAAATATCTTGTACTAATTTATGACACTGATTTTTTAATAAAAACTAACGAATATTTTAAAAATATACTTTGGACTTTATGATACTTTAGGCTTATCAAAGCTTCGAAGAATTAACCACTTTTCGAATGAACTCACAAATAAAATGCGTTACTGTAGTGTGAAGAACAAAAAATTCTCTGCTATAGTAAAGTTTGCATAAAATAAAGTAAATGAAAGATTAAGAAAATTGTTGTTGGTCTCTAGATTAAATGCATTACTTGAGTTAGAGAAAAAGCTTTTCTGCATACGTCACATACGAAACCAACTGTGAATTAAAAACAAACGACGTTTAGTCACTGATGTTTATACACCGAGTATAGCCTAGTGGTTATAGCTTCGGCTTACAAAACATGAGTGATTTAACGACACAGGTTCGAAGCTCATGTCAGGCTAGTCTGTTGATAAAAAAACATATAAAGAATTTTTCTAGCAAATATCAAATAATCAATTTAATGTAATTGCCTACTGATGACGTAGAAGTGGCTACAGAAACCATGGTCTAGGGTAAATCCACATTTAATTTAATCTTTAGAAGACACAATTTTCTTCTTCAATCAGAAAATCACAAACAACAAATTTAATACACTTGGCTTACGCCGAAAAAATATAATAAATAGAAATACTGACAAATGTCGCTCGTGTGAGCAATTCACTTTAACTATGCGTTACTGTAGTGTGAAGAACAAAAAATTCTCTGCTATAGTAAAGTTTGCATAAAATAAAGTAAATGAAAGATTAAGAAAATTGTTGTTGGTCTCTAGATTAAATGCATTACTTGAGTTAGAGAAAAAGATTTTCTGCATACGTCACATACGAAACCTACTGTGAGTTAAAAACAAACGACGTTTAGTCACTGATGTTTATACACCGAGTATAGCCTAGTGGTTATAGCTTCGGCTTACAAAACATGAGTGATTTAACGACACAGGTTCGAAGCTCATGTCAGTCTGTTGATAAAAAAACATATAAAGAATTTTTCTAGCAAATATCAAATAATCAATTTAATGTAATTGCCTACTGATGACGTAGAAGTGGCTACAGAAACCATGGTCTAGGGTAAATCCACATTTAATTTAATCTTTAGAAGACACAATTTTCTTCTTCAATCAGAAAATCACAAACATAAAATACATTCGATTTTTATAGTCACTGAATACAATTATTTTTAAAATATCAATATTTCTTGGAATGGATTCGATTTTTACCATTAAATCGAATTCTTGTTTATAAGAATTTTAAAAACTGAATGCATTCTTTATTATTCATGAGACTTTTAAAAATCGAATTTATAAAAACTTACGCATTCAATTTCAAAGTCAAATGAAAAAGAAACCGAATTCATTCTATATTTTAAAATCAAATGTAAATTCATTCGATAAATTGTGATTGGGGAATACAATCATTAAAGTTTAATTCAGAACACCAAATCTTATTAAGGAATGAAATCCTTCGCAGCTCTGACAGTAATACCGTCAGAGTGTTCGAATTTTCTTCTAAATTTGGTTGTTTACGTTAGTGCCGTTCATTTTCGCCTATAAAATTATAATCAATCTTGATGATGTATGATCATTATTGTCCAACCGAACGACTTTTTCAGACTGAACCCATACATGAACTTCGTCCAATTTTGCAAAGTTCTGCCGAACCCAACCTTTAAAAAAATTGTTTTTAAGACATGTATGCTATACAGATGCATAGCATATATGAAGGAGTATGACATATTTATCTACACGTAGTTGCATACATTTACATATATGGAATATTGCATTACTTGTGTATGTTCATATATGCTCCCATATATGACATACATTTCCATATATTGTTCATATACTATCATACATTGAATCATGTATGAGCATGTATGAACATACATGGTCATTTTCACCCGGGAACTTTAAAATTTGAGGGTGTTTGGGAAGTTTGATGGGCATTTTTGTGATCTTTTTGACGAGACCAACAAACTTAACTACCACATTTTAAAAGTATATTCGACTTTGTGTTTTTTCTAGCACAGTGTTATTTTAGCATTGTGGAGGGCATCAATACATTTGGCTAATCTAAATTCAACTTTTTTACTTGTTTTTTTTTTTTTTGAGTTAATTTATTTAAAAATCATTTTTCAGTATGATTACATTTTGATACTGCCCCACTATGCAGCATAAGATTAAATACCCAATATCCCTTACAATTGATCTTGTCAAAAAAGCGGTTTAAAATCCTTTAATGTTAATACTTCAATGTGTTACAAGTTGATTGCCACAAGGAAAAGACCCTACCATCCAGGGTAGAAGTTTGCCATTTGTAAAAGGGTATAATAAATACTCTTTTGGAACATTATTACTTCATTAACCAGCAAAAAAAACATAAAATAAAGGTTATTGCATGTAATATTAAAAAATCTGGCTCGAGGCTCTACTTGTAATATATGTAATTCTCTATATGTTTTATGTTTATTATTTTTTTGACTTTTTTTAAAGCATCACATGATTTATGAGATTTTAATGAATGAAATTTACAAAATATAAAAAAAAAATATAAACAGCTTGTATGTACAAATTTTTGTTTACAACTCGATCATGTTCTTTACAAAATGCAACCGGTTTTTTTTTTTTTTTTTTAATAAAATATATTAAAGGTAGACAAAAATCTGAAATAAAAAAACCTTGACATTAAAATTTGTTTTATATTTTAAAATTTTTTTGGTATTTATACACATGCGGACTTTTATAAATATTTTATCAATAAAGGTGTTAAAATAAAAAATTCTATACATTTTTTTTTATAAAAATTTTATTAAAACTAGTTTTTTTTTTGTGCAGAATTATTTTTAGCCTTTAATTTTAAAACCACCTCTTTATATTTATTTTTCTAAAACCTACAATTGTTTAACAATTTCAACTTGTTGTCATTTTATTTAAAGACATTGCACATACAAAAACCAACAAAAAAATGAGAAAAAACAGCAACTGACTTCTTCATATTTCTATTTGCTAAATCTAGTAAAACCGGAAATTTTACGCATTTTTTTTTTAATATTTTTATTTTTTTTTTGTGTTTGTAATCATACATTTGTTTGTAAGTCTTCTACTTATATATTCATTTTAAATGCATTTCTTGTTTTTTTTTTGCAAATACTTTTTTTTATTCCATGGTTTTATGATTTTGCTGGTCTTAATTTTTTTGTATTCCTGCTTAGCAGTAGTTATATGTCCACCGCCACCAACACCAATTGCCTAAGTTTTCTTTATGGCAAATGTTGGTTGTTACATGCCTGAAACTGCATTAGACATTGATATGCAACCATACATGTTTCGCATAGTTTTTCATGTTGCTCTTGTTGAAAAAAAATTTCATTTAGCATTAGTGGTTTTGACCAAAAAATCAAATAGTCATAAACAGATTCAACAAGACATACATGTCTTGTTAAATCAGCATAGGTATTTTTTGATTTTTTTTTTTGTGAAAATGAATTTCAAATATGTGTAATTTGAATGCAAAAGACAGAGGCGTTGTACGTTGGAGATCAAAAGAATATAATTTTTTTATACCCTTACAATTAGTGATAAGTTTGACATTTTCGTTGCAACTCATCGACTAACTCATAAATTTTTGGTCAGTGATCGATTCTAAGGCATTCTTGACATTTCCGTCTGTTGAAATCGCGATCACAGCCAAAATATTACACAGCCATGACCTAAAATTTAACAAATTTACTTGTGGTTGCCTCGAAAGGTTTGGTATTACATTTGAGCGATATCGATTCAGCGGTTCAAAAGTTATGGACGAAAATGTAAGGACACTTTGAAAATGTTGGCGCATTCCATACACATAAAAAAGCTTGTCAAATTACTAGAAATTATCTCGTAATCCCATTTTACCAGTATTTGACAGTTTTCCTCGTTTTTTTAACAAAAAATTTTCGATCGAAATTTAAATTTTTTTTTAAATTTTAAATTTTTTTTTTTGTAATTTTACAATTTTTTTTTGTAATTTTACATTTTTTTTTTTGTAATCTTACAAATTTCCAACTTTTTTACAAAAAAAAAAAATTTAGTACATTCACAAAAATTCCTTGTAAGTTTTTTTGCGCCAAAAAAAGTTCTAAATTTACAATTTTATTCATAAAAAGCTTGTAAAATTACAAAAAAGCTCGTAATTTTTACTAAGAATTCTCGTAAAATAGGAAGTAGAAAAAAATCTAATAGTCACTAGACCTCCTTGTAAGTTTTATCGCGTCAATATAAATGTAAATTTACAATTTTATTGGTAAAAAGCTTGTAAAATTACAAAATTATTGATAAAAAGCTTGTAAAATTACAAGAAATTCTTTTCAAATAGGAGGTAGCAAAAAATAAAAATTACGAGTTTTTCTTGTCATTCTACAAATTTTTTTTAGTGTTTAACTTCAAAATGCAAAATGGTTTTAGCGGATTTTTTACCAAAAACATTTTTTTTTCGCAAACATTTTTTGTCACAATTATTTTATTTGGATTCTTATAGGGTAAAAAAGTGTACTTTGGTACTTTTTCAATAATTTTAATCAATTATTATAAAAATTTAATAACACTGTGCTACAAAATGAGTTAAGTTTTTTGAAAAAGGACTAAATGACCTTTTAAAATGGCGGTTAGAGGATAATATCGAACCATATTTTGAATCTCAGTTGTGTTTTTATTATAGCTTCTTTGACGTTTTGCCAACGCCTTTGATAAAAATTTAAAAACTTCAGTTGGGCCATAAAAAATAAATTTGAACTGACTTTGCAAAACCTTTTGGTATTTTTTTTTTTTATTTGATGGTCTACTTTCATTTGAGGTTGAAGCCATTGAAGCTAATTTTTCTTGTTGCACAGTGTAATTGGAATGTAATATCCAACACTAGAAAAAAAATTAAAGTAAGTTTCGATTCTAGGAGTGTAAAAACGATTGAAAAATGTTTTCAATCTCATAAATTAATGGTCCTAGAAACTTTTTAATCTAGAATCCTCTAAAGGAAAAAACATGCTGAGTAAATTAGTTTTTGGAAATTCCGGTTTTAAGGGGGCAAAAGCACTTCTGGTAAAAAATTTCAAATTTTATGCGTAAAATGATGTAAGAAAGGGGTAAAATTATACTTTTAATATCTATTGGGCTTAAAATCTAAAAAATTTTATATTCATATTATTCGGAAAGAAACTGAACCCTCATGGAACGAAATGGAATTGAACCGGGAACGAAATATAATGGAAAAAAGAACAAAATGGAATAAAAAAAAATAATTCAAATAATGATTTTTGTTCGTTCGATCAAACGATTAAATTTTAAATATTAATCGATTAATCGAAGAGAATAACGAATAAAAAGTGGGCATTTTTTATATAAAAAATGCATAAAAAAAACTTAAAATTTTAAGTTTTAAGTTGGTGGGAGTCGGCGGGAGACCTTAGAGGACACCATTTCATAAATGTTTGCAAATTTATTTTTAGGAAATTTACGCCTTAAAATACTTTTATCATTATTTTGCATTATTTTCTATAACCGCGCCCTAAAAAGGGGGGCGGGCCGAAAAAATAGCATTTCCTAATCATCTTGGTCCAAATGCAATAAACTTCATATGGCATAAAAATATTTCATTTGTGGAACAAAAAAAAAACTAAAATATGTAAAAAAATTCAAAAAAAATAGTGTTTTTCTGATGGTATTTTAGTTCTTTATGGTGGAACATTTCCCCCATGTCCGATTTTGGCATTGAACTTAACCAGCCTATGACCATAAGACATAATCGTGCCAAACTTCAAACTTTACTTTGCCCTCCATAGACGAACATCGCTAGAATGGCTCAGAATCGATCACTGATCAATAATATATATTTTATGGGGTCCTAGACCGATATTTCGATACTGTAGTTGGACGGTATAGAAAAAAATAATAATTGTTCGATTAATTGACATAAATTAATCGATTTTTTTGTTATTCGAAAATCGTCATTTTTAAATTAATCGAACAAGAGTTTGGTATTGTTTGAGTGATTAATCGAATTATTCTTAATCGGTTGACAACTCCAATAAATATATAAAAAAAGCTTTAATTTGGCTTCTGTCGTTCATATTTGAACAGGATTGGATGCAAACATATTTTTTGACGCAAACATTTTTTTCGCGGATTTGTTTTTGATGATATGGCAAAATAAAATAATGGACAAATTAGGGGAGATCCTCCTCTTATTTGCCACTGTCATCCTAGAACAAGTACAAATATTTCAAAAATATTTTACAAAATGTATCCTTAAAAATTTTGAAGTTCTTTTTAAAACAAAACAGGATCACGAAATGAAAATCTGTAAATGCAGTTTTACTCCATTTGATCTCTACTTTCAGACGTATATCATTCGGTTCATGTTTAATATTGGCTGTTGGATGGTGTAATCAGATCCTTGATACAAGTGCCCTATAAAAATTTCGCCCGATATTACGATAAATCGATGTTTTGTAGGGTGTTCAATCGATTAATTCTTGTTAAATTAATCGAACAATTTTTAACGAATAATTGTTCGATTAATTTAAAATTGCTAATTTCGATTAAAGGATTAATCGAAGAATTTATTTCGATTAATCGAATAATAATAATATATGGGTTTTTGGATGCATTTATAATTTTTAAGTAAATATTTTTAAGTAATGTTTACTATAGTGGTCCTTAATTTTAAATTTTTCCGGATTTCGCTGCTCCAGGAGCTTGGATTTATTAAACGACCTAAAATTAGTACCTGATAAAATGCTGGGCCAAATCGCGCCAAAATCGGTCAAAGTTTTCATTTTGAGGCAAAAACCAACTAAATTATAAATACAAATTAAATTACAAATTTTATGAATATGCTCAAAACAAAATATTTTTTATTTAACATTTTCCCAAATGAGGTCAGATAATAAATATAAAATGTTTGTGATATCGATAATTCATATAAAATTGGCAACAAAAATATTTTTTTAATTTTCTCAAAAAAAAATGCAGAAAACTTAAATTTTGATACATTTTGTAATATTTTTACGTTTGATTTGTTTTTTTTTTTTTTTTTGTTAATAAACCATTTTTTTCTAAAAATGTCGAAAAAATCTTATAATTTACAAAATTTCTGAATTTTGAATTATTCGATTAATCGAACAATTTTAAAATTTTATTTGTTTAATCGAATAAGTCAAACATGAAAAAAGTCGATTAATCATTTAATCGAACAATAAAAAAACCGATTAATTGAACAACTTAAGGAGTTGGGCACAAATACCAGCCGATGTTAATGAAATTTGTTTTGGGAGCATTTTCTTCACTAACACTGTGCAACAAATTTTATGTCATCGCTTTGAGCCTCAATGCCTTCAACGCCATATGAAAGTTGACTATCAAATGGACAAATTCACCAAAGGGTTTTACTAAGTCAGTTCGGATTCCTTTTTTATAGCCCACTGAAGTTTTTATTTTTTTATCAAAGGTGTTTTGTAAACGTTAAAAATACTATAATAAAAACTCTTCTGAGCTTCAAAATTTGATTTGATGTCTCAGTGAAATTGTATGGCGGTTCTTTTCTTAGAACATTTTAACCCTATAACTGCCATTTAAAGGGATCATTTTAGTCCTTTTTCAAAAGCTAAACACAGAAGTATAATAAAACGTCCATTTAGAGGGTTAAAATGTTCCACAAATATTATAACACTGCTTTGGTAAAAAAAATAACAACATTGAATTTTTATACTTAACCCTTTTTAAGCATTTTGCGCATGTAGCACAAACTTTGAACATTTGACAACCCCTAGTGAAATTTTATGGGGAAAATATTTGTGGAACATTTTAACCCTCTAAATGGACGTTTTATTATACTTCTGTGTTTAGCTTTTAAAAAAGGACTAAAATGATCCCTTTAAATGGCAGTTAGAGGGTTAACATGTTCTAAGAAAAGAACCGCCATAAAATTTCACTGAAGACATCAAATCACACTTTAAAGCTCAGATGAGTTTTTATTACAATATTTATGACGTTTTCCAAACGCCTTTGATAAAAATATAAAAACTTCAGTGGGCTATAAAAAAGAAATCCGAACTGACTTTGCAAAACCCTTTGGTCATTTTGTTCACTTGATGGTCTACTTTCATATGGCGTTGAAGCCATTGAGGCTCATTTTTCTTGTTGCACAGTGTAATAAAAGAATTTTTTTTTAATTTTATATTTAATTGAATAATTTTAAATTGACTTATTCTGAATAGGCAAAGTAGTAACTTCGATTAATAACTTGTTTGATAAACTGATTAAATCTCAAACCAAATTAACTGAATTCCAGAGGTGCATATGAATATAATCTTATATTAATTGCTAGATGCTAGTGTAGGCTATAGTTAAATCAAAAGACTCAAGAAACAAACTTCAGTTCAAATTCTTTTTTATTGCAAAAAACTAACGAAAAACTTTATTTTAATAATAATTAATAAAGGTTAAAAAAACAGAAAAAATAATACATAATCACAAAAGACTTAAGAACCGAGCATAATTTAATTAGTAAGTACAAAACAAAAGACTTAAGAGACAAACTTTAATTATAAACACTTTCAAAAATGCATTTACTTGTTATACAAAAAAACAACTCCTTCCTAAACCTTTAAAAAAAAATAATGAACTTACTCTTCTCCTTCTTCTCCTTTAAAAAAAAAAAACTTTTTTTTAATTCTTAACGAAGCCTACAGTCACCTAAGCTTTAAGTTCAATTACCTGTCACCATGTTTAACATTTTGTATACAAGTATAATCATTATTTTTATGATTTTTTTTATAATTTATTTCATAGTTTATTAACCTCTTTTGTGTCTTTGCATTGTCTTTTGGCATTAATAAAATGTCTGCTTCTTCTTTCACTTGTTACCAATTTTTATATGCTTAATTTCTTTTTGTATTATTTTCTTCGTCATTGTAGTCGTCTACCCATCATTTTGGCCATTGAAGAGCTGGTGGAGTTTAGTTTTTTCATACATATTTTTTTTTTTTTTTTCATTTTTTGTTCTTAAGCTCTCAAGTGTTTAAATCAAGTGCGTGTTTGAAATTTTAACAAATTATTTTTGTGTATTATTATTTTTTTTTTGTATGTGGCAACCAAGTTGCCTGCCGGTGGTGTTTGTTTTTTTTTATAGTGTTTGCTGAAGAAGAGTTAACAAAATACTTAAACAGGAAATCCTATTATTTGCTTAGGTTCTAACGAACTGAATTATGTTTTTTTTTTTTTTTTTTGTTTTACAAAGCTCTTCTTCGTTATTGTGAGGAGTTGGGTATAAAACAATGGTAATTGTTATAAAGTTTTGAAAAAAAAAATGAATCCGAAGATGAAGATGTATGTATAAAAGTGTGGTTAATGATTAGGCAATTTTTAACAGTTTTTTTTTTTTAAAGAAAAATAAGAACAAACTTGTAGATTTAAAGATTTAATGTGGTTGAAATTAAAGATTCTTATGTTTGTAGAGTAAATTACACAAGAAATAAAATTCATTGAGCAATTTTTGTTTTTTTTGGCAATATTATTTAGTTTTCATGCCCTCCAACCACAATATGGTGGTAAACTCACTTTGACAATTCGTGTGTAACGCATCGAAATAATATCCGTATCGATCAGAGCTCGATTGTAAAACATTCTAGCAATGTCCATCAGGACGTGTATGGATGACACAATGTCGTCAAAACCAAAAGATCCTGAGCCCTGAAGTTTAGCACAAATATGTCGTAGGACAAAATCAAACAGGGGAGGGGGGAGAAAGTTTCCACTTGTAGAACTAAACAAACCTCTAAACTCTCCAACCACAGTATACTTACTTTGTCATTTCGCAATTGTTTTGTGTAAAACTTCTATCGATTCTACAAATTGTTTGCCCAGGAGGATCATGGGATAACGATTATTACTATTTTTTAAATTTTTTGAAAAAATTTTATTATAATTTTCCAATCTTAAAATCATTTAAGGTCATTTACAAGACCAATCCCCATTAATGTTTACGTCTTAACATTTCTTTGGAACAAACTAATACCCTATCTCCAATTTTTAAGGGGGCTCTCACACAAGACGACATTTTTTAAAATTTGCTGCAACCGCTCTAACTGCCCTAAGAGTGCCTTTAGAACAATCAAATGTATGACCGACCCACAATATTTTTTTAGTCCAAACATTTTCTCAGAACACACCTACCCTCTATCTTTAACTATTAAGGGGGTCCACATACATTTTTTTTATTTTTGTAAATTTGTTTATTTAATCAGCTTCTACCGGACCAATGGTGCGTCCGAGAGGGGTCATTGCTGAGACCGACCCCCATTTATTTTTACCCTCCAACAATTTTGTAAAACATACCTACGCCCTATAGGCTTCCATTTAAAATTACATTTTGATAAAATTTGCTCCAACTGTTATTTGTATGGGAGCCTACTTAGGGAGTGGAGATAGGGCGTAGGTATGATTTAAAAAAATGTTGCAGGGTTAAAATGAATGGGGCGGCCTCACTAATGACCCCTCTCGGACGCACCATTGGACCGGTAGAAGCTGATTAAATAAAACAAATTTACAAAAAAAAAAAAAATATGGGGACCGCCTTAACAGTTAAAGATAGAGGGTAGGTGTGTTCAGAGAAAATGTTTGGACTAAAAAAATATTGTGGGTCGGTTATACATTTGCTTGCTCTAAGGGCACTATTAGGGCAGTTAGAGCGGTTGGAGCAAATTTTAAAAAATGTCGTTTTGTGTGGGAGCCCACTTAGAAATTGGAGATAGGGTATTAGTTTGTTCCAAAGAAATGTTAAGACGTAAAAATTAATTGGGGTCGGTCTCATAAATGACCCCTTTATGACGCACCATTGGAGCAGTAGAAATGATTTTAAGATGGGAAAATTACAACAAAATTTTTTCAAAAAATTTTAAAAAATAGTAATAATCGTTATCCCACGATCCTCTTGGGCAAAAAATTTGTAGAGTCGATAAAGGATTTACAGAAAAAAATTTCAAAAAATCGAAGAGTACAAACATTTTCAAAAATGAGATTTAAATTTTAAAACTTAAAAATCGCTAACTAGACGCTTTTAAAAATTGTTGGGGTTTTTTTTTTTAAAGTACGTAAAAAACAAAAATTTTGAAAAAAAAAAATTTTTTGAAATTTGGACCATTATTTAAGAAGTTATGAGTAAAAGAAGTTTGAGTACAGAAGTTTGAACAAACTACCAATTTTTAAAAATTCGATATCTTTTGAACGGGTCATCAAAAAAATTTTAAAATTCACCACGAAGGAGTTTTCGAAGGGTACTGAAAACTGTAAACAAATTGGGAAAATCTAAAAAAAAAAAATTCAAAGTCTCCGATTTGACATGGAATGCCACAAACTTAACATTTTTTTTTGGAAGTTCTCCCGAGAAGTTTGATATTGCTTTTAAGCGATATCGGTTCAGCGGTTCAAAAGTTATGATTGAAAATGTAAGGACCTCAAAAATTCTAGCACATTCAACATAACCTAAATATACCAAATGCTTTAATTCGGCTGCTAGATGACATATGTGGACATAATTGAACACCAAATGGTATTTTAACAACTAGAAACATATTTTTTGACAAAAAAAAAAGAGAGAAATCGCGGATTTTTTTTTACCAAATTTTTTTTTTTTCGGAAATTTTTTTTCATCATTTTTTTTTTTTCAAAAGTAATTTCCTTTTAAATAAAGATTTTTGCAATAATCTTTAAGAAATTGTGGAAGGCCCAATTTAACTTTTTTACTTGTTCCCTTTCGCTTTTCCTTTACCATTGTTATTTGGTATTTTCCAATTTCTTTTTCTTTTGGAATTCGGTTTGTGGTTGGTTGGGGGATTTCG